>CM055618.1:0-69533 GCA_029379385.1 Quillaja saponaria
GGAATGTGTCACTCTTTCATAATTCTTTTTTACATGGCTGATCTAGCTCCCGGGAACAACTTGTGATGTTCAATTTTTGTAAGTTCGTGAGGCACATACTCCAGCTCATCTTCCTATAACAATTATAATTTTCATTCTTATGTTATCTAAGTATAATGAATATGAAACTTTTCGTTTTCTTACATAACATGAGAATAATATGCCGAATAGAGAATGACTCAAAAATGGTAAATTTTTTTTTTTTTTTTTTAAATTAGAAGTATTTAGGGAGGGAGGCACTGTGCCCTTGTTTGTAACATAATTCTCTTATATCTGGGAAGATCCAAATCCGGGTAAGAAGCTTCATAGGAATTTCATTACCTTCATTTTAATTATGTCTAGGTTGTAAATGGTGGATTTTTCAAGGAAGAAACAAAGTCCTTTATTGACTTGACCATCAAGTGTGTCTAGCCATAGATTTATAGGAATTAAAAAAAATTCAAGTCTCTTTGTTAGATTTTTCATATTTCATTCAAAGGGTCCCATGAGCAGATAGATATAGCAACACTTATAGGAGGAGAGTAAAGACGGTTCAAAGAAATTTCATTGCCTTCATTTTGGGTCTAGGCTGGAAAGGCTCCTTATGACCGGACAAACAACATTTAGGATGAAATAATGTAGAGGAATGAAGAAGCTTCATGGAAATTTCGACCATTATTAGGCAGCATCTTTATTTTGGGCCCATGAACCACTTTCTTGACCTAAAGATGACTCCCACCAAGTCTTGGAATTCTTGAAATCAAAATTTTACTTTTTAAAACTAATTAGTTTTGTTAGAAGCTGATGATTGATCTGAGTTTTAGATTAAAGAGATACAGATACTGGATATTTGAGTATCAAATTTGGTTTATTTTACATGGCTTCCTATTTAAACATATCAATTTCGTTATTTTTTGTAAGTTCTTTACTTGGGAGGTTGGCATATCTATATTCTGTACAATTTGTTTATGAGCTTTTTGAAATAAATAAAGTGTGTGGAGTTTTTGGAATAACAATTGATATCTTTATTGTATTAGCTAACTTCTTTGTTCTTGTTCATTCTTATCACAACTATTAAATTTTGGATGAAATTTCTTTCACCTACGTCTCTTGGTAATATATTGTTTACAACTTCTATAATTTTTTTAATGACTTGGTATTCCTTTATATGATCGTGATATTCGTATTTATTGAGCTTGTTAAGATAATTAATCTTAAGCTAAGATTAATTAGATCCAACCTCTGTTAGGCTCTACGATATAGAGTTGAATATAATATATTTTCATTGGTTACCGATGGTTTTTCATTGTATTATATTGGGAATTTTATTCAATTTATTTGTTCCTTTAGAGACTCATATATTATCGGTCCTTTTTCTTTGAGTGCCTATGTAGGTTGCTTCGGAAAAAGGTCTTTTTTCTGTTGTCATTAATATGCAAGTAAGGTTTTCTTTCTTCTTCTTCTTCTGGAACTGACATTCAAAGTTAACTATCACGAGTTTGGAAGTGAATTGAGATGTTCTGTTTGGCTTGCAGGTGCCTGGGTCCACACACTACAGTATGGTGTTCTATTTTGTGACAAATGATTTAGTTCCTGATTCTCTTTTGCAACGTTTTGTTGATGGTGATGATGAATTCCGAAATAGTAGATTGAAGCTCATTCCATCAGTTCCTAAGGTATTTCCTCACTTCTGTAGTAAATATTCAAGGGAATGATGGGTCAGGAAGGTGTTATATTAGTTACCTTTCCTGACTCTACTGTTGTTTAATTATTCTGTAAGATTATAGCATTTCTTGGTCAATGTTCCCCAGATCCTTTTCAGAAAGAACATGATTTTCAGTGCAAACATGTTTATAAATTTATATATAATTATGAGAGCTCTATTGCTCCTATATCATGTAGATGCGGATCCAAATGCTATCTCTATGTATTTGTTTTATCATCCTTTGAGGATAATTTTGGTGAATCTTGTTTTCTGGATTTCCTGATCCTTGATCTACATTACAATAGGGTTTTGGTATCTTATGCATTTTGTTAGTGATGCTCCGGATTCAAAAATGCAGGGTTCATGGATTGTGCGCCAGATTGTTGGTAGCACACCTTGTTTATTGGGAAAGGCAGTTGATTGCAACTATATCCGTGGCCCCAGTTATTTAGAAGTAAAGTTTCTTTCAATATCTTTTAGTACTTTTTATTTTCTTCTTCCTCAGTCTAGATTGGAATCAAAAGAAATGTTATCCACATAGAAGTTTGTCTGGTACTATGTTTTTTAATAGTAGGGTTTGTATTTGTAGGTTGATGTTGACATTGGTTCTTCTACTGTTGCTAATGCAGTTTTGGGGCTGGTAATTGGCGTAATTACAACATTGGTAGTTGACATGGCTTTTCTTGTACAGGTATGGCTTGTTAATGATTGATAACTCATCTATTTTTATCAGGGGAAAGACTGTCTACAAAAGTCATGTAGATAATAATGTTATGCGGCACTATAGTTGCGGCTAATCGAATAGTTGCAGACAATTCCGTATAGTATTCTTTTAGTTTTGTCATTAGTTAGACTAATGCTGATCAAAATACGAAAAAAAAAAAAAGAAAAAGAAAAAACATGACATTATTTTCAGACTCAACCAACCAGCATGATTACAAATAGAATAGAGTAGAATTTTGCGGAGGATTGTTGGAATATATGAACGAGTAAGCATTTCATATACTCCTAAAAACAATCAGGAAAAAAGGATGGAAAAGGTTTAGAAATACTGACAGTGCTGTAATTGTCACCAAAAACACTATGAGATGACTCCACAGATTCAAAATTCAGTGTTGTGTTTCTGATATAGTGGATATATTGACAGTTTCTTGATAATAAGCTTTGTAGGTATGAAGTACTGACAGTTGTTTCCATTGATAGGCAAATACAACAGATGAATTACCAGAACGACTCATTGGCACCATTCGTATTTCTCATTTAGAGCTCTCATCAGCTATAGTCCCAAAACTGGAACCAGATCCATCATGATACACCAAGATTTGTCAATTAATTTTATACATCTTGAGGCCTGAGGCCATAGTTAAAGAGACGGAACTGATTTAACAGCTGGGAGGAACTTTAAGAGTAAAATCAAAACACTTATTGAACCCAAACCAATTAAATTTCTCTAAATCAAGCAAACACATTACAAAGAATTCTATCTATACAACCAATTGCTTTTACTTTATCAGTATAAACACTCTTGTCTTAGGTTATTAACTAGTTAGCGTTTTAACAAGACTTGCTAAATAGCTTACCAGGATGCTTATATCCATAAGTCTATTGAGGTAATACCTGTAATTGTTAATCATTTTAAAATAAATTGGATAGTTTGGTGAAAGTGATCAAATGATAAGCATAGAAGTCATCACTTTTAGCATTTATCTGCTATAAGTAAGTACTTGGAATTCTTGAAATCAAAATTTTACATTTTGAAACTAATTAGTTTTGTTAGAAGCTGATGATTGATCTGAGTTTTAGATTAAAGAGATACAGATACTGGATATTTTGAGTATCAAATTTGGTTTATTTTACATGGCTTCCTATTTAAACATATCAGTTTTGTCATTTTTTGTAAGTTCTTTACTTGGGAGGTTGGCATATCTATATTCTGTATAATTTGTTTGAGCTTTTTGAAATAAATACAGTGTATGGAGTTTTTGGAATAACAATTGGTATCTTTATTATATTAGCTAACTTCTTTGTTCTTGTTCATTCTTATCACAACTATTAAATTCTGGATGAAATTTCTTTTACCTATGTCTCTTGGTAATCTATTATTTACAACTTCTATAATTTTTTTAATGACTTGGTAGTCCTTTACATGATCGTGATATTTGTATTTATTGAGCTTGTCAAGATAAGTAGATATATGGGTTATCCAGGTGGAGGATTTAACATTTCCCCTCTAAAACCTCGAAACGGGAGGCCAAGAACACGGGTTCAGCATCTTATGCAGATGGATCTTAAGGGATGGGGCGTGGGATATGTATCATCCTTTCAGCAGCATTGCCTCCTTCACATGTTAAATAGTGTTACTGGTGAGGTCCGATTCCTATTTTATATATTTGGGGTTTTCATATCGATTAAGAGTGCTTCCTCCCCAAAGTTATAAACTAGAAAAAAATGGACAAAATGGAATCCTGTAACTTCTAAAGTAGGAGTGTATGACGTTGATTCCACATGATTATTTTCAATAAGTGAATTCTCCAGTAGAAACTGGTTATACTATTGAATTGCTAATATTTTCTTTGGCAGGATTGCGTGAATGGTTTTCTCAAACGGATGAAAGGAGTGCCCCTCCCAGAATTCCTGTTATGGTCAATATGGCTTCAGCTTCTGTGCCTTCAAAGAAGAATCAGAAGCTGAATGATTCTTCTGTTAATCCTAACCCCTCTCTTGATCAAATGCATGCTGCAAATAGAAACTCTGTAATGATGGATGAATACTCTGATGAGGATGAAGAATTTCAAATTGCAGAGTCTGAACAAGAGGTTTGCTGTGTACTTTCATATCTATATTTTCTGCATTACCCAAATGAAAGCTAAGCATTATTTCCCAATATTACAGGCATACCCAAATGGGATGGAGAATGATGTCAGAAGAACAGGTGTGTTCTTACTGTACAATTTTTTTCAGGTATGCACAGTTTTAAAACTTCTCATAAAATGCTTCTCGCGAAACCTGTTGTTGGAATATTAGAACTAGTCATCTCTTTCCTGCATGAAAAATTTACATTAATCAGATGCCACCAATTATCCAATCTGATTACCACCATCTCCTTGTAATATTAAAATCACATAAACCCATAATTTGAATATATATAAGTTAGCTGCTGCCAGCGTGTATATGAATACTACAAAAAGTTTTATTTATATGTGTAAATCTTGTTCATTTGGTTCTCTTATATATAAGGTTATATACATATACATAAATATGTATATGTAGGTGAACAAAAAATCTGATCATGATGTTTTCATGCATTGAAGTATTGGAAGAAGAACCTGCAGAACAAATTGATTTGTCATGCTTTTCGGGTAACCTACGTCATGATGATCGTGATAATGCTCGTGACTGCTGGAGAATTTCTGACGGAAATAACTTCAGAGTCCGAAGCAAGCGTTTTTGTTACGACAAGTCAAAGGTTCTCTCTTACCGTTCTTTTGACAATCCAAATTTATCATTATGTTGGTGTATTCTTATTTCTTTTGTTGCTATCCATATTTGAAGATTCCTGCAGGGAAACATTTGATGGATCTTGTCGCTGTTGATTGGTTCAAGGACACTAAAAGAATGGACCATGTAGCGAAGCGTCAAGGATGCGCAGCACAAGTGAGTATTACAAAAGTAACTTTTTTTTTTGGTTGAAATCATAGACAGTGAACTAAGTGCATTCCTATAGACCTCCAATTAACTTCAAAGGAGATTCTGATGCATTTTTTCATAAAGACAGTGCCATGGGCCACAAGACAAGTTATATTCCTGGTTTATTGCCTATGAAGTAATCTATGGGACTTTATCAATTTCTTGGTATAAAGAGGATTTAAAATAATTTTAGATACTTATCTCTTTTTCTTTCTTCTTTTGAAAAATAAAAATCTTATTTTAATATATTCATGCTCATCAGAAATTTCGTTGTATGCAATTTTTTAATTCATCTTATGTTCATACGCATAGATGAAGGTATGTCTTGGTTTTTAGTTATTTTTTCCTTAAGCTAAGATTAATTAGATCCAACCTCTGTTAGGCTCAACGATATATAGTTGAATATAATATATTTCCATAGGTTACCAATGGTTTTTCATTGTATTATATTGGGAAATTTATTCAATTTATTTGTTCCTTTAGAGACTCATATATTATCGGTCCTTTTTCTTTGAGTGCCTATGTAGGTTGCTTCGGAAAAAGGTCTTTTTTCTGTTGTCATTAATATGCAAGTAAGGTTTTTTTTCTTCTTCTTCTGGAATTGACATTCAAAGTTAACTATCACGAGTTTGGAAGTGAATTGAGATGTTCTGTTTGGCTTGCAGGTGCCTGGGTCCACACACTACAGTATGGTGTTCTATTTTGTGACAAATGAGTTAGTTCCTGATTCTCTTTGCAACGTTTTGTTGATGGTGATGATGAATTCCGAAATAGTAGGTTGAAGCTCATTCCATCAGTTCCTAAGGTACTTCCTCACTTCTGTAGTAAATATTCAAGGGAATGATGGGTCAGGAAGGTGTTATCTTAGTTACCTTTCCTGAGTCTACTGTTGTTTAATTATTCTGTAAGATTATAGCATTTCTTGGTCAATGTTCCCCAGATCCTTTTCAGAAAGAACATGATTTCAGTGCAAACATGTTTATAAATTTATATATACATATGAGAGCTCTATTGCTCCTATATCATGTAGATTGCAGATCCAAATGTTATCTCTATGTATTTGTTTTTTCATCCTTTGAGGATAATTTTAGTGAATCTTGTTTTCTGGATTTCCTGATCCTTGATCTAGGTTCCAATAGGGTTTTGGTATCTTATGCATTTTGTTAGTGATGCTCCGCATTAAATTATGCAGGGTTCATGGATTGTGCGCCAGAGTGTTGGTAGCACACCTTGTTTATTGGGAAAGGCAGTTGATTGCAACTATATCCGTGGCCCCAGTTATTTAGAAGTAAAGTTTCTTTCAATATCTTTTAGTACTTTTTATTTTCTTCTTCCTCAGTCTAGATTGGAATCAAAAGAAATGTTATCCACATAGAAGTTTGTCTGGTACTATGTTTTTTAATAGTAGGGTTTGTATTTGTAGGTTGATGTTGACATTGGTTCTTCTACTGTTGCTAATGGAGTTTTGGGGCTGGTAATTGGCGTAATTACAACATTGGTAGTTGACATGGCTTTTCTTGTACAGGTATGGCTTTTTAATGAATGATAACTCACCTATTTTTATCAGGGGAAAGACTGTCTACAAAAGTCATGTAGATAATAATGTTATGCGGCACTATAGTTGCTGCTAATCTGCAGACAATTCTGTATAGTATTCTTTTAGTTTTATCATTAGTTAGACTAATGCTGATCAAAATACGAAAAAAAAAAAGAGAAAGAAACATTACATTATTTTCAGACTCAACCAATAAGCATAATTACAAATAGTGTAGAGTAGAATTTTGTGGAGGATTGTTGGAATATATGAACGAGTAAGCATTTCATATACTCCTAAAAACAATCAGGAAAAAAGGCAGGAAAAGTTAGAAATACTGACAGTGCTGTAATTGTCTCCAAAAGACTATGAGATGACTCAACAGATTCAAAATTCAGTGTTGTGTTTCTGATATAGTGGATATATTGACAGTTTCTTGATAATAAGCTTTGTAGGTATGAAGTACTGATAGTTGTTTCCATTGATAGGCAAATACAACAGATGAATTACCAGAACGACTCATTGGCGCTATTCGTATTTCTCATTTAGAGCTCTCATCAGCTATAGTCCCAAAACTGGAACCAGATCCATCATGATACACCAAGATTTGTCAATTAATTTTATACATAAATTCAGATATGCATGTATACCATTTCCAGTTCAGTTTTCTGTTATTTATTAAATACGGGTTGTTTCTTATTTCTCAAAGGGGAGTTTTTGTTCTTTTTTGCCTTACGAGATACAGTAAATTGTTTGTCACTGCCTTTTCCGTAATGAGGTATATTTTCTGGGGATATTCCAGGAATTATAAAATGGAAATGGTTAGCGTATCAGACTATGACATGTTATCAAACCCTTATGAATAATATAAAAGCACTCAAAACATTTTCTACACTTCCCAGTTTAATATGAAGGGAAGAAGTAAATTGACAAAACAGAGATACATCACATAATTCTTAAAAAGTGAAGTCACTATTTTTAATGTAATCCCCAAAAGCATTTAAAGCAGCCACTGAACTCTTGGGAAACCCATTTTGAAACTTGGCACCAAGATTCTCAGCCCTCTTCTTCATTCCCTCGTCAGCCATCAGTTTCTCTATTCCCTTCACAATATCATCCTTCTTCACCTTCTCTGATAGATCATTTGTTATCATATGCCCCACCTTAAGATAGCTCACTACCCACTTGGCATCATGGTGTTGGTCACCCCTAATGGGCCATACAAGAAAAGGGACCCCACGTCCTATTGCCTCCACCGTGGAGTTCCATCCACAATGAGATAAAAATCCACCAGTTGATGGATGACTCAGTATCAGTAATTGTGGTGCCCACCCACATATTATCAAACCCCTTTTACCCACTTTGCTGTCCAATCCATGTGGGAAATATCCTCCTTCAGCTTCTGATTGTCCTCTTCCAAAAAATGGAGGACCCGACCTACCCGAACCCGGTTGGATAACCCATATAAATGGTTGAGTGGACGACTCCAATGCTTCGGCCAATTGTGTGTATTCCTCCATGGTGGGACCCACTTCAGTACCAAATGATACGTAAAGTACTGATCCACGTGCCTTTGAATCTAACCATTCAATTACTTCATCCTCAGTTACATTGGACCGTCGATTTGTTCGAAACTCACCGTCATGGAGTATTGAACCGGCCGATTTCCAATATTTTTCTGGCAAAAGCGGTCCAACACCCCAGACCGGTTTTTCAATTTGATTGCTTATGTACTCAATGAACGGATGCTCCAGATCATCACACGTGTTGATCATCGACGCGATTGTTCCATTTACTTCATCAACCCATTGTGGTTGCTGACCTGGAGTAGGTGGGCCCCCGTTTGGCGGTCCTCCTCCACCAGGATGTAGAGGAAAACCGGGTGGCGGAGCTCCTGAGCCGCCAGGAAACGGTGGTGGTTGTCCTGGTGGATCATGTGGCCTTCTTTTGAGATCAGAGGATGTGAGAGCCATTTCTTCTGGTAACCCAGGAAGCAAACGTTTCTCACCGGGCTTTAAATCAACTGGGTGGGCTTTCCAGATGGCATACTCTAAGGCAGCTGAGCAAGCACCGGAGGTGAAGAACGCCACCGTCGGAATTTGAAATTTCTTGAAAATATCAGCTGACCAGCTCATCATGACGTCGAGGACAGCACAAACGGGTCGAACTGGATCCGTGTTCTCATTACCGCCGGAGAGGATGTCTTCGAGGCCTTGAGCTATCTGGGAATGATGTTTGCGAGGTGGGTTTGAACCAGGTTCCGGAGGAGCCATTGGAGCTGATGAGATTTCAACGATTTGGATCAAAGGGTATTCACGGAAAGAGGAAGGAATAGAGGAAGAGAGATAGGAGGGAATGATAAAGGTGGCTTTGAAATTTCTTGAGGCTAAGTGCTTGCAAAGCTCCATGCAAGGAAAGAGATGGCCTTGCCCAAAAAATGGAATCACCCAAATTTCAGCTGACATTTTTAAGAGATTGAGAAGCAATTTCAATCCCGTTGTTGTAGCTTGAGACAGTTTTCTTCACAGGCTATATAAAGAAGAAGAAAGAAATTAAGGATGGAATTTTCAATAGCTTGTTTTACTGGTAGGAGTGTATTTTGTATGATTGGGTTTGACTGTTAGGTGAGAAATTTTGGGATTTCTCTTCACGAGGTGTCGACTGTGAAGCAAAAAGTTGCTTAGTGCTCAAGTAAGCAAAAGCGCGTTCACCGTCCACTGTCGTCATGAGTTTCACAAGTAAACATGGGAGACTGAGGTCGGTACAGATTGGATGGAGATTGTGTTAAAGGAGAACTGAAAGACAAATATTAGGATGAACCTCTGTCACTGATTTCGAATTTTATTACCAATGATCATTCACATCATGGAGGATTTTTCCAAATTTCCAATTCAAAGTTCAATGCCATTTTGGATACAAAGAGGCCATTATTTTTTTCATCTTCATGTTTGGGTGGAAAGGAAATGTAGCCTCGTGGCATATTAGCACAAGGAAAGGAGGTTACGTGCAAGAGACTGAAGCATATAAGAATATCATATATCCTCTTTGCGCATGTGGCACAACAGCTATCCTTAAACGAATTAAGATATTCATTGTTCTTCTACCCAAAGCTTGCAACACTTTCTATGACCTTGCTGCCCATGATGGAAACTGCGTGTATAATAATCACAATTTTAAGGATTGCGATGCAGGAACCCTTTTCAGGTCTAATGCCCATTACATTTGTATTTGTGTAGGGAAGGAAAACTCATATCTAGTTTTATGATGCTCTTGAAAAATATTTAATTTTTCTGTTCTAGATGATAGAGTGGAGATTTATTCTATTTGTTTCTTCATTATTTTTCTTTTTCTTCTAAATTGAGTTAGCTTGGGCCTCGATGTTATCAAATATAATTGTCATATCCTCCAATAGATAACCGGGGTATTCTGTTTCCTACATTCTGCATAGGTGCTATCAGTATCCAGGTCCCTGGAAGGTCCATAGAAAAGTGAGAAATAAGTAAATCTGTCTGCATCAGCAGGATGTTTTGCCATCCTCTAAGGAAGTTGACCTGGGTAGTCTTCCATCAGCTTGAGATTTCAGCACATAACATTGATGAGCAATTCTAGTTTTATCACAGTGTAATATCTTTTCATTGATGTTTGTTAACACCAACTAGTTCTTGGAGTAAAGGTTTACACGAAATAATGAAAATGCCCATTAAGGGATGTTATTGGAGTAAGGGTTTAAACAAAATAATGAAAATGCCCTTTATATTAATCTGTTTCTCCAACTTGCACTTTTATGTAGATCGTGGTAGTCAGTAGTTGATAACCAGATTTTTTTAGATCGTAATGTCTTACTACTGTTATTCTTATCATTTTCATGTTTACAACCTAAAATTTGCTTTACTATGAATGATGGTTATGCAATAGATGGTCCCCCTATGATCAGTGTACTTGCGAGATTTGTCCTAAGCTGATCTAAATGCAGCAAATTATATGGAAGTCAGAGAGAAGGCGTAGCCAAAGAAAGGTGCTGGAAGAAGCTGAAATAATTTACTGTTCTTAGATGTTTTGACTGGAATATGCTCAATAATTTTCCTTCCTTATGTGTTTATTAAAGAATGCCTAGTCAAGGATGTATAATTGAAACTAAATTAGGTTTACATTTTGCTTTCTATGACTTTCTTTCCACTCTTATGCAATGAATATCAAAAGTTTATATTGGTTTGCAATTACTATAGATCAGTTAGGAAAACAGAAACAATAATTCAAAAATGCTTCATGATCAGTAATATGTCTTAATCTCATTATTCTGGTGAATTAATTAAGATATGTGTTTATTATATGTAGAGGGAATGATGTATCCGGTGCAAAGGTCCCCAAGAGCAAGCATAGCAGTTGGGAGGAAATAATGCAGAGGAATGTAAGAAGCTTCATAATGAATTTCATTACCTTCATGGCTTCATTTTGGTTCTAGAATGTAAATGGTGGATGTTTTAATGAAGAAACTACGGACCTTTATTGACTTTGACGATGATTGCCAGCAAGTCTGTCTGACCATAGTCCATAGATTATATAAATTTAATAAAAAAAAGTCTGTCCCAGCAAGTTCCCATTACAGTAGTAAGTGGCAGTGATCTTCTTCTTAGATTTTTCATATTATAAGCTGGGCTAAGAAAATCATTGTGCTGATGCTTTAGTCAAGAAAGGCACAAATTTAAAATTCGGAACATTTTGTTTCTTACAATCGCTCAAGCATACTGCATACATATCGGGAAAACTTCTTGTCTTTGGCTTTATGCAAGGTAGATTCCTTAAAAACTTAAATAATGTAGCTGCAGATAGTATCCTACTGGAGGACAATTTCTGTTTACATAAAAAGCCAAAATAAATACCATTGACCTTACTTCTTTTAGCTAGGTACTCAACCACCTTACTTCCTTCCAATATCTAACCTTGTCAGGCTGCCCCAGCAACATGCTTTCTGCAAATTCCGGTGTTCAGGGCACTTGGTAGTTTTACCACAGGCCTTTGGTAACTTTGGATATATTTGATTTTCGAAATCTTGCATCATTGCCCAATTGATTGGGGAGCCTTGCATGCATCTCTTGATGATTGTTGTAGTTTAGTATCTCTACCGTGCCACCGGTTTGTAGACTTTGAGCATGATACCAGTGAGGGTACTGAGCTACAAATGCGATGCCACAAAGAACCAGGGAAAGATTGGCCAGGATTGGTCTCCAAGTCACGAGTCAGAATTGTTTCATTGCTTCACTATATTTACAGTTTGTCCCGTAACTAAGCTGTTTCCTCTTTTACGAACACATGGACATTATATTGTGTATTGATATCGAAGGAGCTCAGAATAGAATCACATACATGTCTAGGAAATTAATCACTGCCAATTCTATGAATCTGCCGTAATGTTGTGCTGCTAAATAAAGTTCTTTTATTCGTCGTCCTTTCTATATGTTTATGGCCTATTTCTATCTTACAACCTTGAAAAAATAGAGACAATTTAATAATTGTACGCATCATGGTCAAGGCATTAGATGGTCTAGAAGTTCTCAGTGTATTTTTTATTTATTTTTTATTTAACGGTTAGAAATGTTTATATCAATTTATATTTACATTGATTAGTTATTTTTTAGTATGATCAAAGATAGACAATTCATGCTGAAATTATAGATTTTATGTGAATTTTATTTCATATAACTTTAATTTGAATTGAAAAAGTCAATGAAAAAATATACATTCTTAACTATTTAGTCAATCCTAAAAGCTGTATTCACTTATACATTATTTATTGAAATAATTGTCATTCCTTATGTTATTTTTGTATCTTAACAGACATCTACTCAAGAATGTATAATTAGAAGTGACACTAAACTTATTAGGTTTATATTTTATTTTCTATAACTTTCTATCCACTCTTATGCAATGAATGTTAAAAATCTACATTGGTTTGAAATTACTATAAATTAGTTAGGAAAGGAAAAACACAAGAATTCAAAATCATAATATATCTTAATCTTAAATTATTTATGATCAGTTACATGAATTCTCATAAAATGAGTTGATATTTTCAACATGAAAATAGTACAATATTAAAAGAAAGGCCCCAAACATTTATATTGCAATGGGTGATTTAATTAAGTTGGTGTCTATGGGCAGAGGGAATGACGTATCCAGCGCAATGAGCTCCCATGACCAAACATAGCTGTTGGGAAGAAATAATGCAGAGGAGTGTAAGAATCTTCATGGAAATTTCATTACCTTCATTTTGGGTCTAGGCTGTAGACGGTGGAGTTTTGAAGTAAGAAACCAAAGCACGTTGATTGACTTTGACATTGACTCCCATCAAGGGATACACATTCAAGAAGCTGGGCAGGCGGGATGTATCCGTGCAAAGGGTCCCCATGACCCGACAAACAACAGTTCGGAGGAAATAGTAATGAAGGTTCATGGAAATTTCGACCATTATTAAGCAGCATCTTCATTTTGGGGCCATGAACCACTTTGTTGACTTAACGATGACTCCCACCAAGTCTGTCTAGCCATAAGTTTTCAATCCTGAAGAGTGAACACTTATCTTCTTACAATTGCTCAAGCATACTGCATACATACCAGAAAAGCTTATTTGTCTTTGGCTTTGCAAAATCTAGCAAATGGCTGAGGCTATCATTCAAGTTGTGCTGGAGAATTTGAACTCTCCTATTCAAAAGGAGTTTGGACTTTTGTTTGGTGTCCATCGTGAGATGGAAAAGCTTTCCAGCATTCTCACTACAATCAAGGCTGTCCTTGAAGATGCTGAGGAGAAGCAATTTACTGGTCGGGAAATAAAGAATTGGCTGAAGAAGATCAAGGATGCTGCTCACGAACTGGAGGATGTCTTGGAGGAATGTTCAATGGAGTTTGAGGCTGAAAATTCTGCAGGATCATCAAACATGAAGGTACACTGTTCTTGCTTATCATCTTCAAATCCAACGAATATTTTGTTTCGTTACCGTATTGGTAAGAGAATGAAAGAGATTAAGGATAGGTTGTATGAAATTGCTGAAGAGAAGGAGAAATTTCATTTGCGTGAGGTAGTCATTGGAAGGTCAGCTGAAATTCCTGGATGGCGCCAAACCAGCTCAGTCATTACTCAGCCTCTAGTTTGTGGAAGAGAAGCAGACAAGGAAAAAATTGTGGAATTTCTGTGTGGGCATGATTGTGAGAATCTTTCCATCTACTCCATCGTTGGTTTAGGTGGACTTGGAAAGACAACACTTTCCCAGCTAGTTTTCAATGATGAAAGGGTCGGCAATCATTTTCAGCTGAAGATTTGGGTTTGTGTTTCAGAGGATTTTAGTTTGAAGAGGATGATAAGTTCATTTCTACGCTCTGCCTCTGAGGAGAAAGTAGATAAGGACTTGGAATTAGATCCGTTGCAGAGACAACTTCAAGAAATATTGAAAAGCAAAAGATACTTGCTTGTTTTGGACGATGTTTGGAATGAAGACCAAGAGAAATGGGATAGATTGAAGTATGTGTTGGCATGCGGATCAAAAGGCTCATCCATTGTCGTGTCTACGCGTCTTGTAAAAGTTGCATCTATCATGGGAACTGTCCCTCCTCATGAGTTGTCTTGTCTATCTGAGGATGATTGTTGGTCACTCTTCAAGCAACGTGCTTTTGGACCTGAGAGAGAAGAACGTGAGAGTCTTGTCGCAATTGGGAAGGAGATAGTGAAAAGGTGTGGTGGAGTGCCTCTTGCTGCAAAAGCACTTGGAAGCCTTCTCCGGTTTAAAAATGAAGAGAAGGAGTGGGTACATGTAAAGGAAAGTGAACTCTGGAATTTGCCACAAGACGAATCCTCTGTGTTGCCTGCCTTGCAATTAAGCTATTTCAATTTATCATTGAAATTAAGACAATGTTTTGCTTACTGTGCTATATTCAACAAGGATGAGTGGCTCAACAAGGAAGAATTAATTCATCTTTGGATGGCAAATGGATTCATTTCATCCAGTGGAAACTTGGAAGCAGAAGATGTAGGTAACGTGGTATTTAATGAATTATATTGGAGATCTTTGTTCCAAGAAGCACGGAGTAATGAAGCTGGTGATGTTGAGAAATTCAAGATGCATGATCTGGTCCATGATCTCGCCCAATCTATTACGGAGGAGGAATATCTGATTGTAAAGAATGCTGGAAGCTTAAGTAATTTGTCCACAAGAACTCACCACGTGAGAAGCTTAAGTACAAGATTAAATATGGGTGCCCTTAAGAAAGTTAAATCCTTGCGTAATTTATTATTAGAGGCAGATGACTTCCGACCAAGTATTCTTCGATCTTCAGTATTTCGTTCTCTGCGGTCATTAAGAGTAGAATCAGAATCATATTCTACATCCCTCAAAATCGGCAATTTAATACATCTCAGGTATTTAGATCTTTCTCGGTCAAGATTTACAACCTTACCTGAGTCCATTTGTAGCTGTTGGAACTTGCAGACCTTGAAACTAAATGGTTGCCGTCGTCTTGTGAGTCTGCCCAAGCACTTGAGGCGCTTACGGAATCTCCGACATCTCGAAATAAGGAATACCTATTCTTTAACCGAGATGCCCCTCAAAATTGGGGAATTAACAAATCTGAAAACATTAAGTAAGTTCGTTGTGGGTGAGAAGAATGGTTATCGCATAGGGGAGTTGCATAGGTTGGATCTTAGAGGAGACCTAGAGATCGAAGACCTATGTAACGTGAGAAGTGCATTGGATGCCAGAGATGCTAATTTGATTGGCAAAACAGGCCTACAAGAGTTGTCTTTGTCATGGTCATTGGACAGGGAACGACCCACAATAATGAATGCTGCTGACGAGCAAGTACTCGATGCCTTTCGACCTCACTCGAATCTTAGGTGTTTGACGATAAATAATTACAGAGGAGTGGTTTTCCCTAATTGGATGAGAAATTTAGTGTCAACCCTCAATAATTTAGTTTCCATTACTCTGACAGCCTTCAGACACTGCTTGGGTTTTTTACCGCTTGGTAAGTTACCATATCTAAGACATCTTTGCTTAATTGGAATGAGTCATTTGCAATACATTGACAATGAGTCTTATGATGGTTCTGGTTCTTGTTCGGGGAAGACACATTTTCCATCTTTGGAACTACTTGAACTGTGTAACTTACCAAACTTGGAAGGTTTGTTGAGGGATGATGGAACAGTAGTAGTAGATGAGTGTAATATTATGTTTCCACGTCTTGACGGGTTATTTATTACTTCTGCACCGAAACTCATCTTGCCACTCCTTCCATCTGTCAGACACTTGAGTGTATCTGGTTGCAATGAAGAGTTACTGAGGTCAATCTCTAATTGTCCAAACTTGACTTTATTGCCAGATGGGATGATGCGAGAGCTAACTTGTCTGAAGGAGCTGGAAATTAGGGGGTTTAATAAACTTGAGGTATTATCCAATGAACTCATCGGCCTCAATGCTCTACAAATATTAAATATCCAGAATTGTGACGTGCTAGAGTCTTTTACGGAGCAAGCGTTGAGAGGACTAACCTCTCTTCAAAAGCTAGGAGTTTCTTATTGTCCGAGATTAAAATCCTTGTCGGAAGGTTTTCAACACCTTACTTCCCTCCAGAATCTAGAAATAAGGAGCTGTCCAGAGCTGGTAGCTTTTCCAAATGGTATTTCTCAACTTACTTCCCTCCGCAGTTTATACGTGAAGGTCTCATTTTGTGGCAAAAATAGGCCATGTGTACTGCCGGAGGGGTTTCAGTATATTCCAATGCTGCAAATTCTAAGTTTAAGAGGTTTACATATTCTATCCTTGCCCGATTGCTTGGGAGACCTAATCTCTCTTCAAGAATTAATGATTATCCGGTGTCCAAAGTTGATATCTCTTCCTGAGAGCATTCAGCGCCTCACCAACTTGCAAAAATTGAAAATTAAAGGTTGCCACAGGGAGCTGCATCAGCGATGCCGCCGAGAAACAGGGGGAGATTGGCACAAGATCGCTCACATTCCCCATGTCATGATTGATTAGTCATTCTCAGATATACAACATTTAGTTGCATCGAGAGGTATATATATATATATATTCAGGATTTCTTTTTCATGTATTTTTGGTCACTAAAGTGAAACATTTAGCAAATGTATGAATATGTTTTTGTAACATCATAGAACTGTTCACTGCAGCGATGTTGAGCCAAAAATTAAGGGTTCAGTTGTATGATTTACTTTGCACACTCCCTGAGGCCTTAGGCTAACCACCTTCATTTTATGATCCAGAACGATGCTTCCAGATTAGTGGTTGATGAGAATGCAACTGCAATTGGAACCATTATCAACCACATCCCGGACTCGGGTGGGAGAGAGAGAGAGGTAGAGCGATTCAGTTATCATTGTTGATAATTTACTGTTCAGATAGGAGTGGGCCCACTCCCCAAGCTGGCCATTTCTTTGATCGTGTAACATCACACGTGTTGAACATCAGAGCTATTGATGCCTTTCAGTTTTACGTTTGAGATCCGAATCCGTGAGCGCCATATGTTTGGGTAACCCGGGAATCAGACGGTGCTCATCGGCTTTAATATCGACGGCTTCGGCCTTCCATGGAGGCGGCGGATGCACCGACGGTGAGGAAACTAATTACTGGGATGTTGAATTTCCAGAAGACACTTTGTCCAACCCATCTGAACTTTGGAGCGTTTCGCAATGTGGGTCTCCAGCTCTTGGTCGCTTGCTGACGGAGTGGGTTGGTCCCAGGCACGCGTGGTCTCGATGATCCGGTGATTTGGGCATATTCCGACGAAGGAATTTTGGGTGAAGGCTGAAGGAATAGTAGAGAGAGGCTAACGGGAACGACAAGGGTAGTAAGTTGTTCTGTACTTGACTGATTAACCAAAAGAAGCCGTTCTTTCTGTATTTTGCATTTCTGCTGGTAGGCTTTTAGTTCAACAAAACAAAATTTCCTGATATATTATGACCAAAAGAAGTTTTTTTTTTTTTTAAGAAAACTTAATTCAATAATCAATAATTGTCATTTATAGAAGCATTTAGTAATAAAATACATAAAACTCCAGAATCCATTCCATAGGATGAAAATTAGCAAAATGCCCCTTAAGCAGACGTAACAACAGTTAAGAAATAGTGCAGTGTCCCATGGGAATTCCAGTGCCTTCAAACTACGTAAATGATTGATAACTGTTATTCAAATCTCTTTAATAGTAGAGATACTAGTATTTTCACCTGCCTGTGAGTCTGTCAGACTATTTTTTTTTTACTTTTATTATTAATACGTTTATGTATTATTTTATTTTTTGCTTCTCTCTGGTTTAGGTGTTATAATGCAATAGTTGTTAGTTGTTTAGGTGATTAATTAATAAAGCGGCACTTCCCGTTACATTAGTTGTGGTCTCCTTAGATTTTTCCTTCCTCATTAGCCCCTTTTCTTCTTTCTCTGTATCGCTAAAAATTCAATCTTTTTTTCCTAAAGTCTGTTACTTCCTTCTCTCTGGTTACTCTAATGGCTTCTCTGGCTGACATTGGAGTCCCAGCTCTCATTAACATACACAATGCCTTTGCTTTCCTTCTGGCTTTTGCTTTGCTCAGACTTCAACCCATCAATGACAGGGTTTACTTTCCCAAATGGTACATCAGTGGGGGAAGGTCAAGCCCAATGCACTCAGCAAACTTTGTAGCCAAATTTGTGAACCTCAATTTCAAGACGTACCTTACCTTCTTGAATTGGATGCCTCCGGCTATGAAAATGAGTGAGACTGAGATTATTAACCATGCCGGCCTTGACTCTGCTGTCTTTCTGAGAATCTATATTCTGGGGGTACTATCTTTACCCCTTGAATTCTGCTTTACCAGACAATTTTTAAATTCCGGGTGTGACGTATTTCTTGAGAAATTAGAGGCATGAATTGCACAAATTCATTTTTTCGAGATTATATCAGTGTTGCTTAGAAGTTTGCTGTAGTTTTTTTTCATTAAATTGTGAAATGCAGCAATGTTATTTGCAAAATTCTGATTTAAGATCATGAATAATAACTTATCTAGGTTCAGTGAAGGGGTTTGTATTATTTTGTGGTTTAAGTTTTTGAAAATTAATGCTTTGAAGTTGAAATTACTTATCCAAAATTAACTGTTTTTTTTTTTCTATACTTCTTTCTCACATGACACCATCCAGTAGAGACCTACTTATTTATCTACTTTATTATCATTTTTTTAATTTGTGACCGTAAGTCTCCATGTTGACTTATTCTTGTTTTCTTTTATGTATCAGCTTAAAAAATATCTTGCCAATGACAGTTATGGCATTCCTCATTCTCATTCCTGTCAATGTATCAAGTGGAACATTATTAAAGATTTGGTAGTGGATGACATCGATAAACTTTCAATATCAAATGTTCGGCCTCATTCAATAAGGCAAAAATTATTGTTTCCATTGAGCAAAGAAAAATAATGATTATGCGTGACATTCTGATTTGAAGTGATGGCATATATGTGATTGACTTTCGTGCTTATTTTTTTTTTTTTGGCATGAAGTTCTGAAATCTCTATGATGCTTATGTTTGGTTTATTGCCATAAGACCTCATTACAAGGAACCTAATGATTCCAATTTAAGCATGTTTCAAGGTTATTTGGGCAAATAATTTTAAAACAAAAAGGAAAAATGGAATCTAATTATTTCTTTTTATTTAATGGCCAAAGGAAAGTAGTTCTCTTAATTTGAGAAGGAGACAGTAGCTTTTCATGAATTCTAGGTTCTACTGTTCTTATCATACTTTATGAGTTGTTCTGGTCTAATGATATTCCATTTTTTGGCTCATAAACTAAAGGTGTTTCTATAATACATGTGAATATCAGTCATGAGAGCTAAATCTTACATTTCAGGTTTTTTGTCCTGATAGCTTTGGAATACATGTTCACAATAAGGACTTTGTTACATGCTATTCAAGGAATATGATTATGTAGCAACAATGAGGTTGCATTTCTTGGCTTCACAACGCAGGCGTGTCGAGCAATTCACAGTGAGTTGAAAGTTTGGATTGCTAAACAGAAAAAATTTAAGGATTTCACTTGTTTGAGAGAAAGCAGTCTTCTAGTTCCTTGTAATTATTCTCTTTCTTAATATCATTGACCAAATGCTTTAGTATTTTTACCTGCATGATATTTCTACCTTGTCTTGCCATTTTTGTAGAAGGCTTTGTTCCTGTATACTGAAGTATTTTATTTTGGGTAGATGAGTAAATTGTTTATGAAGTTGGATGAAGAAAAATAAATACAAATATATGAGAACTGCAATGCATAAGCTGCTCAAGTTCCTAATGATATTACTGTTCCTTTAGGTGCATGAGTGTTGTTCTCAGAACTTTATCTTTATTCCTATTTTAGGCTCTTAAGCTGGAAATATCTAAGGTTTGGACCTACACAGACTTGGCCTATACAATCACATTTCTCAGAGCTTAGGGCATTGTAATTGTTATTCATTATTCCATGCAGACTTGCAAGTAGTTGTCGGGAATGTGCCATGTGTTCCTGGTCACTCCATATCAGATACTGTGGATCATTTCTTTCAAACCAACCACCCAAATCAGTATCTTGGTCACCAGGTAGGACAATTGTTGTAATCTTGAATTAGGAAATCTATTTGATGTATTAATGCAATCATTTGAGCAAATAATTTATAAAATATTTAATGATTTAGTGTCTTATACATGATATTGAGGTATTTTCAGTGTTCTAATTTTTGGTTCGTTGGCACTGTAATTGAAATGATTAGCTTTCACTCTTCAGGCAGTCTACAATGCAAATAAGTTCGCTAAACTTTGTGAGGAGAAGAGATAGGCTGCAGAATTGGCTGGACTATTATCACCAGCTTAAATTTGAAAGGCAACTTGAGAAGAGGCCAACCGTAAAGGTAGAAATCTGTTTTTTTTTTTTTTTTACTTGCTCAAAAATAAAGAGGCCAACCTTAAGGGTAATTCATTTATGTACTGAAGTAATTGGATTTTTCGTAATATAATAATGTAAGTGATTAAATAATATTTGAAGTACTTCACTAATAATGTAAGTAATTGCCTGCCTGCCAATTCTATGAATCTTCCATGATGTTGTGTCCTGCCGCAAAATCAAGTTCTGTTATCCCTCCTCCTCCCTACATATTTATGAACAAATTTTATCTTAAAATTTTAAAACAAAGAGAGGCAACCTGAAAATAAGAAGAGCATCAAGTGCAAGCTAGGCTAAGCTTTTAGCCATATATAAGGCCATACATAAAGGGGAATATGGTTTTTCCGGAGTTGGGATTAGCTCACTAATCTGTCTTCAACAAATCACTTAATGGATGCAGAGACTGAGGAGGCGAAACTGTCCAGTCATACATACAATCTATTGTTACCATGGCAGCCTGGTCTTTAAAAATATATATAGATATAGATAATGAAGCATGCATGTATGCTAACAAAAAATTCTTGTTTTAAAGCGTGCATGTATGCCAACAATTTGAGAGGTATACATATTCAAGATTTCTTTTTAATGTATTTTTGGTGACTAAAGTGAAACATTTAGTAGATTTATGAATTCTTTTTAACATCATAGTATTGTTAATTGCAGAGATGTTGAACACAAGATAGAGAAGGCTTCAGCTGAGATCAATCTCCAGCTCATAACCCTCACAATTTATGCAAGGTAGATTCTCTAAAAAACTTATAATGTAGCTTCAGATAGTATCGTACAGGAGGACAAACATAATGTTAGCAATTTTAATGGATGACTTGTATTTTTTATTTTTTCTAGTTCAAAAGCCAAAATAATTACCATTAACCTTACTTCTTGTTGCTTGGTATTAACCACCTTACTTACTTCCAATATTTAACCTCGTCAGGCTGCCCCAGCAACGTGCTTTTGCAAATTCTAGTGTCCAGACTAAGTTGGCATTTTACCACAGGACTTTTGAAAGTTGCAACAGATCCTTCTTGCAATCTTTGGATATATTTCATTTTTGAAATCTTGCATTGTTGTCAAATTGATTAGGGGAGCCTTACATACATCTATTCAGTTTGTGTACCTATTGATGATTGTTGTAGTTCAGTCTCTCCGCCATGCCACCGATTTGTAGACTTCGTGCATGATATCAGTGAGGGTACTGACATACAGATGCGATGTGAAAAAGAAACAGGAAAGATTGGCACAGGATTGGTCCCCAAGTCATAAATCAAAATTGTTTCATTGCTTCACTATTTTTACAGTTGGTCTCATAAGCTGTTTCATTTTTTTACGAATGAATCTGCTGTGATGTTGTGCTGCTAAATAAAGTTCCTTTATTCCTCCTCCTTTCTACATGTCTGAACAATTTCTATCTTAAAACTCATAAAATAGAGACAATTTAATAATTGTTATGTAGCATAATGACTAGCCAACAACTGTAGATGTACTATCGTTTTTTTTTGGTAACGAACCTTAGCGTAATTGAGAATTGCAATAAATTTGCAGGCGGATATTATATTATCCCCTCTATCGTATTCGCCCTTCTCGTAGTATAGTCATCAGATATAGACAAAAAAGAAAAGTTAATTGAGAATTGCAATAAATTTGCAGGAGAATATTATATTATCCCCTCTATCCTATTCACCCTTCTCGTGGTATAATCGTCAGATATAGACAAAAAAAGAGAAGAAAAGTATTTTGTATTGCCATGTAAGTTGATTATTTTGGTAAGTTTACAAAAACAAACAAATCTGAGGTTAAATTCATGCACAAAAATGAATATGCTTGACAAAACTATAAGAATTGTGTTAATTGAGTATTTCTAAATATCAATAGTGAAGCATATACACCAAACGTTGAGTTGGCTTATATAAATAAATTGACAAGAAGAAATTTTGAGGACAACAAATAATTTTTTCAGGAAAATATAATAAGGAAGATTCAATTGAGGTTTGAGAACAATTATTTTCAAGAAAAATGATAATAAAAAAGTAACAAAACTAGTATATATAGATAGATATATTTATCTTTCATATTGATGTAATAGAACAATTAGTAGAAGTAGGTTGTTCTCAGAAATCATTTATAACATGTGAAATGTGAATTTTCTTGTGCCAATCTTTCATGTTTCTTTTTTACATGGCTGATCCAGCTCTGGAAATAACTTGTGATGTCCAATTCTTGTAAGTTTGTGAGGTGCATACTCCAGCTCATCTTCATATAACTATCATAATTTTTATTCTTATGTTATCTAAATATAGTGAAATCGGAACTTCACATTTTCTTTAAGAACATGAAAATAACATGCATAATAGAGAATGGCACAAAGATGACAATTTTTTTTTTCAAGTATTTAGGGTGGGAGGCTCTGTGCCCTTATTTTGGAACATAATTCTTCTAAGAAGCTTCTTGGGAATTTCATTGCCTTCATTTTAATTATGTCTAGGATGTAAATGGTGGGTTTTTGAAGGAAGAAACCAAGTCCTCTATTGACTTGACCATCAAGTCTGTCTAGCCATAGATTTATAGGAATTATACAAAAATTCAAGTCTTTTTGTGAGATTTTTCATATTTCATTCAGAGGGTCACCATGAGCAGACCGATAAGCAACAGTTAGGAGGACAGTTAAGAAGGTCCATAGAAATTTCATGACCTTCATTTTGTGTCTAGGCTGGAAAGGCTCCTCATGACCAGACAAACAGCAGTTTGGAGGATATAATGTAGAGGAGTAAAGAAGCCTCATGGAAATTTCGACCAATATTAGGCAGCATCCTGATTTTGGGCCCATGAACCACTTTGTTGACCGAAAGATGACTCCCACCAAGTCTATCTTATTACAATTGCATACTGCACACTGCACACTGCACACTGCAGACATACGAGAAAAGCTTTCTTGTCTTTGGCTTTTCAAAATCTAGCAAATGGCTGAGGCTATCATTCAAATTGTGCTCGAGAATTTGAACACTCTTATTCAAAACGAGCTTGGCCTGTTGTTGAGCAAAAAATTTAGCTGATTTATGAATTTTCTTAACATCATAATATTGTTTTTTTTTTTTTTTTGCCAAGAAACATCATACTATTGTTAACTGCAGAGATGTTGAGCGAAAAATTGAGAGGGGTTTAGTTGTGATCAAGTTCTTGCTCATAACACTCATAATTTATTCAAGTAGGTCCCCTAAAAGCCAAAACATATATCATTAACCTTACAATTGCATACTTATTTATGATCAGTTGAGATGATATTTTCAATATGAAAATAGCAGTAGGCCCCAAATATTTATTATGCAATATGTGATTTAATTAAGGCGGTGTCTATGAGCAGAGGGAATGACGTATCCAGTGCAATGAGCTCCCATGACCAAACATAGCAGTTGGGAAGAAATAATGCAAAAGTGTAAGAAGCTTCATGGAATTTCATTACCTTCATTTTGGGTCTAGACCGCTGACCTGGACGGTGAATTTTTGAAGTAAACAAACAAGCACATTTATTGACTCGACATTGACTGTCATCAAGAAATACACATTCAAAAAGCTGGGCAGATGGGATGTATCCGTGCAAAGGGTCCCAACCAGGAAATAAGACAATGCTTTGCTTATTGTGCTATATTCCAGAAGGGTAGGAAATTCAGAAGGAAAACTTAATTCGTCTTTGGATGGCAAATAAATTCATTTCATCCAATGGAAGCTTAGGGCCAGAAGATGTTGGTGATGAGGTATGTGCTGAATTATATTGGAGATCTTTGTTACAAGAAGCAAAGACAAATGAATTTGGCGACATTATGAGTTTCAAGATGCATGATCTGGTCCATGATCTTGCCCAACAGAGGAATGTCTACTAGTAGAGTATGGAAGCTTATTAAATATTTTGTCCAGAAGAACTCACCACGCGAGATACTTAAAAGTATCAAATATGGGTTCCTGTAAGAAAGTTAAATCCTTGCGTACTTTATTGTTAGAGCGAGATGGCTTCCAACCAGGTAACTCTCTTCGTTCTCTGCGGGCATTGAGAGAACTACCATATTCTACATCACTCAAAATTAGCAATTTAATACATCTCAGGTATCCAGATCATTCTCATTCTAGTATCACAACCTTACCTGAGTCCATTTGTAGTTGTTGGAACTTGCAGACCTTGAAACTAAATAATTGCTATAGTCTTGTGAGTCTGCCCAAGAACTTGAGGCGCTTACGTAATCTCCGACATCTGAACATAAGCAGTTGTAATTCCTTAACCGAGATGCCCCTCAAAATCGGGGAATTAACAAATCTAAAAACATTAAGTGATTTTGTTGTGGGTGAGAAGATTGGTTATGGCATAGGGGAGTTACATGGCTTGAATCTTAGAGGCGAGCTAAAGATCAGTGACCTTCTTCCATGACAAAGACAAATGACGTAGGCCTGTTTTAGCAATCAAATTAGCATCTCTGGCATCTAATGCACTTCTCACGTTGTTAAGATTATTAGATGCCAGATATGCTAATTTGATAGCTAAAACAGGCCTCCGTAATTTGTCTTTTGTCATGGAAGAAGGTCAACTATGGTGGAACTGAATACGGTACAGGCACAATAATAAGTACTGCTACTGATGAGCAAGTACTCGATGCCCTCCAACCTCACCCGAATCTTAAGTGCTTGAAGATAAATGGTTACACACGAGGGGTTTTACCTAATTGGATGAGAAATAGAGCGTCAACTCTCAACAATTTAGTCCGCATTACTCTGTTAGACTTCAGACAGTGCTTGGGAATTCTACCACTTGGTAAGTTATCATATCTGAGACGTCTTAACTTAGAGGGAATGAGTCATTTGCAATACATTGACAATGAGTCTTATGATGGTTCTGGTTCGGGGAATACACCTTTTCCAACTTTGGAACAACTCTATCTAGATGACTTACCAAACTTGGAAGGGTTATTGAGAGATACCGGTGCACAAGTAGTAGAAGAGAGTCACGTTCCGTTCCCACGTCTTTCTACGTTACTATTTATTTTGCACCGAAACTCATCTTGCCACGCCTTCCATCTGTCAGACATTTGAGTGTATCTCGTTGCAATGAAGAGGCAAAAGAGTTACTGAAGTCAATCTCTAATTGTTGCGGTCTTACCACCCTGAGGCTCAATAATTGTCCAAACTTGACTTCATTGCCAGATGGGATGATGCAAGAGCTAACTTGTCTTGAGGAACTGCATATTTATGGGTTTAATAGACTTATGGTATTTCTGATTGTTGTAGATTAAAATCCTTGTCAGAAGGTTTTCAACACCTCACTTCCCTTCTGAATCTACTAATAGAAGGCTGTCCAAAGCTGGTAGATTTGCTAAGTGGCATTTCCCAACTTACTGCCCTCACATGTTTGGAAATCAAGGCTACAAGTTTGACGAAGATGAGACTAGCACATGCCGTTGGACTAGCACGTGTACTGCCGGAGGGATTTCAGTATATTCCATCGCTGCAAATTCTAAGATTTTCCCACTTAAATAATCTAACGTCGTTGCCTGAATGCTTGGGAGACCTAACCCATCTTCAACAATTAGGGATTTCTTGCATTCAACGCCTCACCAACTTGCAAGAATTGAAAATGAAGATTGGCACTAGAGCTGCATCAGCAGTGTCACCAAGAAACAAGGGAAGATTGGCATAAGATTGTTCACATTCCACATGTCATGATTTATTCACCTTTCTCAGAAATGACTACTTCTACTAATTGTTGCATCAATATGAGAGTTATACATATATTTAGGATTTCTTTTTAATGTATTTTTGGTAACTAGAGTGAAACATTTAGCAGATTTATGAATTTGTTTTTTTAACATCATGTTATTGTTAACTGCAGATATGTTGCGTAAAAGATAGAGAAGGGTTCAGTTGTGATTAATTTCCTGCTCATAACACCCATAATTTATGTAAGGCAGATTCGCTAAAAGCTTCAAATACAGCTTCGGATAGTATCCCAATTAAGGAGGAAAACATAGCAATGTAAGGGATGAATTTTTTTAATCTACATCAAAAGCCAAACAATTATCATGAACCTTTCTTCTTGTCAGGTTACATGTTTTCTGCGCATTCCAGTTTTCAACCTAAACGGGATGTTTTATCATGGCCTTTGCAAGTTGCAACAGATCCCTCTCTGCAATCTTCGAGTATATTTCATTTTCAAAAACTTGCATCGGTGAGTGCTTTGTGCTAAAGATGCAATGTGAGAAGGAACAGCGGAAGATTGGCTCCCAAGTCACAAAAATTGTTACAATGCTACATTATTTTTACAGTTTGTCACATAAGTTGTTTACTTTTTACGAACACAGACCTACTATATTATGTATTGAAGGATCTGATAAGAATCAGATACATGTATAAGAAACTAAATGCTTATCTGTCAATTCTATGAATGTGCTGTGATGTCGTATCCTGCTGCAAAATCAAGTTCTGTTATTCGTCCTCCTCCTTATATGTTTATGAACAAATTCTATCTTAAAATTTTAAAACATAGAGAGACAACCAGAAAATAAGAAGAACATCAGGGGAAAGCTAGGCTAAGCTTTTAGCCATATATAAGACCAAAAAATAAAGGGAAATATGGTAATTCATAAGATGGGATTAGTGCACTAACCTGTCTTCAACAAATCAATTAATGGATAAAGTGAGGAGGCGAAACTGTTCCCAATCATACTGTCTATTGATCCCATGGCAGCCTAATAATTATAAGTAGCAGCACAAGGATTCACTCATTAATAGCTACCTGCACAATGAAAATAGTGCTTGTTTTTGCAAATGAGGAAAAAGTATATGTATTTTGTTTTGCCATACAACTTCCACACAACATACCTTTCATCTATCTATGATTATTGTTTTTATTAAGGATGGCAGAATGATGAAGTTGAATGATGGAGCAATGATTCCAAATACAAATGATCATTTCACACAGACTGGACATATATATACAAGCTTTCAATTTAGATCCAGTTTTATATTCAGTACAATAAATACTATTATCCAAACTACAGAAATCTACATATAAGATATATAAATGCTAATCCTCCTACTCTGCCCGGGCCAATAGGGAAGATACAGCTTCTTGCCCTCCTCTGCATTAACTCCTGACTTCTGCCTATAAACCACTAATGATGTCTAATACCATTGAATTCACTTCAACGGTTTCAACTAGTTCAATTTTAATTTTGTTCTTCGTTGGCATGCGCTTTGAGTTTTCTAAGCAACCAAACAGAGCAAATTGGTAGAGGTCAGAGAGAAAATTTATTGCCTTCAGACTTCAAAATGAAGAAAATAAAACAGCAATCGGAAACCACGCATTGACGCTATTGGACAAGGCCAGTTTTGACCACACCTCTCTGACGGTGAAGAGATCACGTACCTTAGTTACCGGCCTGAAGTCATGTTTGCGCGTCTGAAGATTGATTATCTGACTGATTACAATCGGTTTTTGGCAATATTTTAAGACCCGACCCGACCCGGATATTCAGTGTAAAAGAGAAGGACTATAATTTATTTATTATTTTTTCTTTTCACAAAGGTCTCTAATTAATAAAAATTATATTACATCCACAATGATGAAACAAAATATTTAACTCCATACACTGAGGGACAATGCTCTACATAAATAATATTTACCTAAAAAAATAAAATCTGTGATTTCTCGATATAATCAATTTTATAACAGCAACAAATTAAATGTTTATGAATCCAAGGTAAATTTCAGTTTATAAACATTCAATCCCGACAAAATCAAGTTGAATTTTAGAAATACAGTTTGACTAGTCACATGCTGGGAGGCACCTGTTGAACGATTTATTTTATAAAAATAAAAAATAATATATATATATACATAAAAATGTTTAGTCCTGTTTAAAAGAAAAAAGATGAATTAGTGTGAAATTGAAAGTGGTGTTGCCAGTTATTTAAAAGTTATTTAAAAGTTAAAATCTTCTTATTTTTAATTAATTTAATTTGATGAAAAAAATATGTTTAGATATTCAAAAAGTGGAAGATGATAAGAGAAAGAGTAAAACAAATGAAGAGATTATTATTATTTTTGGCTATAATGGAAATTATTGTTTAGTGAATATTGAATGGTTTGATGAATTTTTTTATTATTTAAATATATATTATATAATTAGAGATTATAATAATTTTTTGATTTTTGTAATAATATAGATATATAAATCGACAATAATATATATATATATATGTTAAAATAAAGAAGAGGAGTAACCAACGCTAATTATTATTTTTGAACTAATTATAGGAGTCCACCTCCACGATGAAATGTCGGATTTGAATCGTAACTGCCACATAATAGTTGACTTGTAATATTAAAAGATTCAAGACACTTACATAGTGGTCATCTTATTATTTCACTCGCAGTCTTTTACAATATAAATATTGATTAGTAGTGTGCTAGTTAACATAATAATCAACACACCCTTTTAAGTTAATTGATTAGATAAACACACTTTTTTTATACATAGCGTTTCATATACTCCTCTACCGTAGTGTACTTGATTTCTGGATAAAGCTGAGAAGCTTCAACTGCATCATTTCCTATTTCAAAATTTGCAAGACAACCTTCATAGCAAACATGGTAGTAATGTACTAGTCCAACTTGCTGTGCATAGCTTTGACCTATAATATGTATTGCACATGTCAATTGAAAACAAATTCAATTAATTAATTAGCCCAACTCTTTTTCATATAACACAACAAAATAATAAGTTGATCAGTTATTAATTCTTTTTCAAATCTTTAGTTTGAGTAATATCAAAGCACACCTGATTTTTATAAAATTATAAGTTTTCTCCAACTCTATCTCGCTCTTTACTGTCAAAAAAAAAAAAAAATAGATGAAAATATGAATTCTAACCTTTTAAGGAAGCTAGGAAGTCTTCTTTGGATATAGAAGATTTTCTCAGCTCTTTCCCAATTAATTTCTCCCAAATTTGGACAACTTCTCTCTGAGATAATATGTTTTTAGGTGGCCTTATATAAACTGTCTTGTTGAGAGTCCTTGGGTCATCTATGGTCTTGATAGTGTACATGGCTATATCATCTTCATCAACATAAATTGCTGCCAAAAATAACACAATTTTATAAATTTATTTACAATAATGTAAGTATAACCTAAAATATTATAATAAATAGTTATGAAGTAGTACCTTTTTGATTGCCATCTCCTAACAAGGTGACTGAATCCCTTGAGGGAAGGATAAACCCAGGCTGGCACAATCCTCCCAGAAAATAACCAGCAAAACAATTTGCAGAGACATAAGTAAAAGGTATGTTACCTTCTTGGATTGCTTTCCGCACTACCATTTTGTCATCAAATGTAACTCTTCCTGGCTCCAATGCATCTCCCATTCTTGCTGGATCCGTTCCAAACTCGGAAGGCAAAAATCTCTGTACGTACAAATCAATGGTCAATGATCAATGATCAAACCTTGAACCTCTTATACGTACCGGATTAAATATAAAAATGTAACATGTATGTATACCTTGACATTGCCAGCTTCTTTGATAGCATCAACAAGTTTAAGTTGGAGAAGGATTTGATGGCTACGAATGTGTACACCAGATATAGCACAAATAACAACATCAACTAGTTTAACAGCATTAACAAGGCTATGATAATCGTTAAACGAACCGGGCACGAGCTGAGCTCCTTGCTCTTTAAAAGACAACAGAAGCTGAACTTTGTCAATATCAACACCAATTTCTGGCCTATGTAGAACATATGTTTCATGTCCTTGAGCTAAACTAGCCTTCACCAACCTTTTCCCTAGATACCCAGTTCCCCCAATAATAAGCACTTTGCTCTTCTCCATCTCTCTCTATTTTGTTTTGGCGGTACCTTCTTGAACCTCTATATATATAACAGATATTAATTTGACCCTAATTTACCAAAAAATAAAGTTAGACTATCCCAATCGCATTTCATAATTACCTTTAATGATAATTATGTATTTAATATTATAATAATGTATAGAATTCAGACAAATTCTATACAGTATTACAATATTAATAACATTATTATCATAAGAGGTAATTATGGGATGTGATTGTGAAATTCAAAATTTCTCTGTTAATTAAGATTAATCATCTTTAACAATATATGTTGAAATTAATGATACTATACATATATATATATATTAAATGTTCATGGTTTAGCTTGGGAGTTAAGACGAACAGCTAGGTAGCAGCTTTTGCTTTCTCTTCAAATTTAGATATTTGTTTGTTTTACTCATAGAATTAGAAGATGATGTGAAGGTTGCCAACATTTCAAACCAGAAGAAGAGATGGTATTTTCTTCATAAATTCATAGTTGGGATTATAGCAAGCTTTGACACATCTGTACAAAGTGTCACCGCCTTTGAATTTCACTCAATGAGTTAGGTAAGCAGCCAAATCTAAAAACCAATTTTCTATAGTCAGGGGTGGGCTCGGCAGGGCCTAGAAATTCTGCCTCCCATTTATATTCTAGAACTGCGTGAAAATCTAACTAATAAAAATTTGACACAAAATTTACAATGATAAATAATTTTTTTGTAAGATCAAACTATTTTTTGTTGTTTAGTTCATAAAAATATTAATTAATTTTTAAAATTTTTATAATAAATATCTTTAAAATATTTGTTAATGTTTTATAAATAAAAATTTGTAATATTTATTATGATAATTAATTTTATTTTAATATTATTTTTTGTATAAAATTTTAATTTTTAAAATTATATTTATTATAATTTAATAAATGAGTACATTAAAAAAATTAGAAAAGAAAAGAAAAGAAAAGAAAAAGACTTATCTATATTAAAGGTACATAGTGTGTGGACCGAACAATTAATCAGTGTATATAATTGTAACTTTAAGCCACAAAGTTCTTGTCGTTCACCTAACCCTTATTACTTGGCAAGTGATCCTGGTTTTGAGTGGATTTGTTTGTAAGAAAATCTCTTGATTCTGACATGGTGATGTCCACGTGTTATAGGTGATGCATGGCAAGAAAAATAATAATTTATATTTCAACTTATACATAGTTTTTCAATTTCATAGTTTTTCAATTTATCTTTTCAATCATTTCAATTAAAAATAAATATTTATGACAAAAATTATGAATCAAACTCAATTTAATAAGATTCGATCGTGAGAAAAATTCGGATAATGTTTATTTATTTAATTATATCAAATAATAAATTGGGTTAAGCACCTAATAAAGAAGAAAAACTAAGATACAACATATCAAAAATTATTACAAACTAGAATAAATCTCCGAATTTCTAAAGTATCAGAAATACCAATCTCGAACTAGCAAGCAATCCGCAAGGTCAGTGGACACCAAACAATTTTCCTTTTGACAAGAGGGCATCTACTGTTTGAGTAACTTATACTACTGAAAAACCTTATCACATTAAAAATATATGCACAAAGCACCCTCTTCTTTCTTCTTCTTCTCTGTATAGAAGTCTGTTTTAATAGGTTTAGAACACTGAAATAATCAAGAAAAAACATTGAAATGGGTAAAAGCAAAGTTCTTGTTGTGGGAGGCACAGGCTACATAGGCCATGAAACCTATGTTCTTCAGCGCCCAGAAATCGGCCTTGACATAGATAAACTACAGATGTTATTGTCGTTTAAGAAACAAGGTGCTCACCTTGTGGAGGCATCGTTTTCCAATCACCAGAGACTTGTCGATGCCATCAAAAAAGTTGATGTTGTCGTTTGCACTATGTCTGGTGTTCATTTTAGGAGCCATAACTTATTATTGCAGCTCAAACTTGTTGAGGCCATAAGAAAAGCTGGAAACATCAAGGTATGAACTCTAAGTAAAACTTAAGGTTCAATATATAAAAATTAGTTATTAATATACATACATATAGACACCTTATATTTGGAGGATTGTCTAGCGGTTAAGGAAGTATACATGTTCAATTTTTTTATTTTTAAAAAATATAATTTTTTTTAATCCTACATAGAAATTGAGCTAGAGAAGAGAAGGTCCATGTATATGGAGATGGCAATGTTAAAGAAACAAGGTATGAACTTTAAGTAAAACTTAAGGTTCAATACATAAAAATTAGTTATTAATATATATACACTTTATATTTCGAGGATTGTCTAGCGGTTAAGGAAGTATACATGTTCAATTTTTTTTTTTCAAAAAATATAATTTTTTTTAATCCGACATAGAAATTGAGCTAGAATATTAGTCGAGATGTTTGTACTGTTGAAAAAAAGTTGTTAATATATAACAGTACTTACAACAGATGTGTTAAACAATTGTATAATTTTTTCTTCATCTTTTTCATATTTTGCAGCGTTTCTTGCCTTCAGAGTTTGGCACGGACCCAGCACGTATGGGGCATGCACTTGAGCCGGGAAGAGTATCATTTGATGAGAAAATGACTTTAAGAAAAGCAATTGAAGATGCTAACATTCCTTTCACTTATATTTCTGCAAACTGTTTTGCTGGATACTTTGCCGGAAACCTCTCTCAAATGGGAACACTCCTCCCTCCAAAAGAAAAGGTCCATGTATATGGAGATGGCAATGTTAAAGGTACCAAGAAATAATGTCTGGAAAAAAAAAAAAGTACAAAATTTCGCACTTGTAATTTTGATAATTATGATTTTGTTGGTTACTTTATTTGCAGTGGTTTTTGTTGATGAAGATGATGTTGCTAAATACACAATTAAGACTATTGATGATCCCAGAACATTGAACAAAACAGTGTACCTAAGGCCACCAGAAAATATTCTTTCACAGAGACAACTAATTGAGAAGTGGGAAAAACTTGTTGGAAAAAGAATTAGAGAAGATTAGCATCTCTGGAGAAGACTTTCTTGCCTCCATGAAAGGTAATAGTAGATTCAATTATAACCATTGCCATATGCACGGAGTAATTTGTTTCTTTCATGAGAGTATGACTCACCTCTTTATAGAGAGTGGCTCCACTATACGAAAAAAGTTGCTCCGTGCATATAGTCTCCACCTTCATATTATAATTTTTAGAGTGAATTTCAATGTGTTTAATTTATAGGTCTTCATTTTGTGAATTCCAGGTTTGGGATATGCAGAGCAAGTAGGAGTTGGCCATTTCTATCATATTTTCTATGAGGGATGTTTAACTAACTTTGAAATTGGAGAGGAGGGTGAAGAAGCATCAAAGCTTTATCCAGAAGTGAACTACACACGCATGGATGAGTATCTTCAAATCTATGTCTAGCTAGGATTAAGTACCAGATGTACAGTGGAGAGTTGAGGTTGTTGAAATTTGAAATTGGTTTCCTTAGCCTTGTATGGTTGTAATCATGTTATATCATACTATCATTAACGAGTTTAAGTTTGAATTAGCAACAAAAATGTTTTCAATCAATAATTGATCGAAGCTCTCTAGAATCAACATTTTTCATCTCTGTAATGTTTTCTTTGCTATCTTTATTCACATTCTCCATGGCATTTGACAAAGCCAAATTGCAGTCTGTTAATTGGGAATTTGTTACTTCTAAGAAATTAGCACCATTCATATCTTGTAAATACTTCCCTTCTGCATTTATTCTCATTTGCAATTTCTTCAGTACCTATAATATATATATATATATATGTATAACTTAAAAAAAGTATCAGAAGGATACAGCAAACAATCAATTTTGAAGTGTACCTCATGCTGCTCCTGCATTCTCCTTTGAACATTAATTTGATTCCTTAGTGCCTCTGCTATTGGGATTTCCCTGCATTGTTTATGTCACTAAATTAGTATTCAATATGATACATTAATCTGATTATGCTGCAACAGCATAGATTCCTAATTGCATTGATGACCAAAGCAGAAGCACAAATAGTGTGCTTAAAATTTGATTCTGTCAATTGCCACAGCTCTTTGCCATGTAATCCATGTATTTGAATCAACTTGACAATGCCAACTAGCAAGTAACAACAATGACTTTAATAATTTGACTGACTTAAGGTTTCAACTTTCACATACCCAGTTTCAGTATCAGCTCTTGAATTGTTGTCAGTCCCAGGGAAAGATTATTACTGAAATGCACAAGTGAACCACCTAGAATTTGAAAAGAGCATTATTTAGTAATTATGTAAAATCAAAAAATTAAGAAGTAAAAGAAATATTTTGTTGCAGCTGAAGGAATTCTTTCAGATTCAGAACTGATAGTGGATTCATAACTACGATCTTTGTGTTGTTCTGTTTCTGAGCCTGATGCCCAAGTCTATACTTCTACACATAAAATTTGATTTACAAGGAATAACAAGAAAGTAAGATGGAAGAAGAAGAAAAATGGGAAAAAGAAATGGATTAAAATTCAAAATTGAAAAGCATTCTTCAGTTTCCATCAGTCCACTCATGCTTCTTACTAAATGAATTGGGTATAAACAAAATGTTAGAGGGAAACAGTGTGAAGTTAGGGTGGGATTGCCTGCTTAGCTCTCTTACCCATCAGTTGTTTTGGCAGTATGAATGTACTTGGCACTGAAAGGTGGGATAATTCTGCATTCATATGATTATCTAAAGAACTAGAAAAAAGATACAGATTCATACCAAGTGACTCCACGTGTTCAAAGCTAAGTGTGACACCAATAAATTACATAGGGCGCCTTGCTCTTAACATTTTCACAAGTTAGAATACTATAGTCCATAGACTAACTAAATTTCAAGGAGCCAACCAATTGTTAACTTAAATGGTAAAAACACCTCGCTAATTTGTTATTGTTGTCCATCAAAATTTAAATCCTGAGATTCTGCTTGACCGGAGTATTATCTCTCAATCTTTTTCGAAGTCTGTCTTTCTCCGATAGAATATCATCTTGTTCTAGCAAGAACATACCAGGATTAGCAAAGCAAAATATATATAAAACTCAGTTCTTTGATAAGTCCACCTAATGATCTCCAACACATGAAACAATGACTTCTTTGAGTACACACCAGTTGGCAAAACCCAATAATACTTAAGTTTGTACAGCGAAATTATGTATGTACTCATGACAAGGAATCTCTCATTTACAATAATCAATAGTCATATGGTCCAATTAGTAAACTAATCATAACAACCATAAAGTAATGTTAATTGACAGTTTGGTAGAGCTCTCAACAATTTAGTTGAGTTTTTGTCTAAGATTGGTATTGAAAAAGATGTTTTTTGACACCGAAAGAAACCCAAAACTTGAAATGATTAGCAAGTGGAAAAAAAAACAAAATGGGAAAATCATTTTCCATCATGGCCAAAAGCCAGTGGTATGGAAGATGTTTGTTTCTTTTTTCTTTTTGTCTTCATACCATTAAGCAGCATACAGCCAAAAAGTAGAAAGAAAACTCCATAATTTCCGGCTGGACTGTCACGGGTAGAAAGAATCTCTATAGTGCAAAATGGTTATGTGCACATTAAGGACAAATTAAAAGAGAGCTTAACTATAGACAAGAATGAATGAAAAATTAACTAATTTGTAGAGATTATATAATCGACTACAATATTTTTTGAAAAAGTTTATTATATTTGTGAGTAGTGATCAAAAAAAATATTTATTTAGTTGATTTCAGGTGTTCAAATCTTTTGAACTATTGTCAGGATAAAATTGTTTCAGTTGAAACGAATAAAAAAAATAAAATTTATGAAAATAAACTTGAACTTGCCAGACACTACTCACAAATATATATATATATATATATATATATATATATATATATGGTTTATTGGTGTGGGTGTCGTAAGAGTGTATCCTACTATCTTTCACCTAAAGAAGACTATAAAAGAAAGTAAAAAAATTGGATTTGGACATACGTCCAGTGCCATGCCTGTGGATGTGGATAGGGTTGGCATTTGATGTTTCAAATTTCAATGTTTAATCCACCACACATGATGTAAACCCTCTTAATAATGTTTTAAACACCTTAATAATCCCAATTATATAAATCTGATTTCAGAGATCAATAATCAATTTTGTTTGGAGTTTCACATTTTCATTTTCCTAAAAGCAAAATTTTATATGATATTAGAATGTAAAAAGAAAATTTAATATTTTGAACAAAATAATGTGAGATTTTTTTCTTCTAATTTATCTCATTCACATAGTAATGAGTATTTAAACAGATTTCGCTTGGATTCTAATTACTTATAAGAGCTCTATTTGAAATGAAAAAAATAAAGATAAAATTATTTTTACATATAAAATAGAAAATTATCAAGATTTAACTAATACGATTATTTTAAATTGACAATATGAAATGTTCTTTTACATATATTTATATTATTATTATGATTTTTTTAAGAGAATATTTTCTTCTTTTACATTATTCAATGCATATTTTATTAAACAAGAGAATTAATATTTGTCCAATAAATAAAAAAATTGGATTATGAGACATATATGTCCAATGTATAGCTTAATAAGGTACAATAAAAAAAATGAAATGCCTGTCATCAAATGCAAGACGCCAAACATGGTATATGTGGCTCTGTTTCAGTCTTCCACCATCATCAGCATAGTTCCTAAAGTTACTGACAAAACGGCATCTTATTATCTTATTTCTACATTTTTGCAAAGATTGCCGATTTATTGCCGTTGATTTAGCGATTTTATTATTACCAGCTTTCCCGCCCCGTGGAAAAGGTTTTCTAACTGAAAGAGACACAAATATAAAAAAAGAAGCTCATCTATTCTCTCTCTGCAAAACATTGTCAAAAGGAAACAAATGTTTACAGCAGTAGTTACAGGCTTACAGCACACTTCACATGAAACCCAACACAACCTTTTTCTACCCCATCCCCAAAATCCCTCCCACCAAGCACATGCAAAACTCCACCATAGCTCTTAGTCAAAATCCAAGTAAACCCTAAATCAATTTGTTTTATAGGATATAAAATTAACTACAGCAGCTTTCATTGGCACATAAAAGGTCAAGTCTTTATGACCCATTTGCATTACACCTTTCCCCAGAATAAACAATTGAAAATTTTATTATTCTTTCCTTTCGCTTTTATTCCTTTCTGTTTTTGCTCTTCACTCTTCAGCACCCACCATTAGTGCCTTCCACATTAGCCCCTTTTCTTCTTCTCTTTATCTCTAAAAATTCAATCTTTTTTTCCCCAAAGTCTGTTGCTTCCTTCTCTCTGGTTTTTCTAATGGCCTCTCTGGCTGACATTGGAGTCTCAGCTCTCATCAACATACTCAGTGCCTTCGCTTTCCTGCTGGCTTTTGCTCTGCTCAGACTTCAACCCATCAATGACAGGGTTTACTTTCCCAAATGTTATATCAGTGGGGGAAGGTCAAGCCCAAGGCGCTCCGCGAACTTTGTGGCCAAATTTGTGAACCTCAATTTCAAGACGTACCTCACCTTCTTGAATTGGATGCCTCAGGCTATGAAAATGAGTGAGGCTGAGATTATTAACCATGCCGGCCTTGACTCTGCTGTCTTTCTGAGAATCTATATTCTGGGGTACTATATTTACTCCTTGAATTCTGTTTTACGACAAGTTTAAATTTCTGGGTGTGATGTATTTCTTGAGAAATTGGAGGCGTGTATTGCAAAATTTCTTTTTTCGAGATTAGATGGGTGTTGGTTAAGAAATTCCTGTATACCTCGGCTAATTCGTGAGACAACACATTCTGGGCGTTTGAAGACTCAGTTTTATAATTTTTCCCAATGTTCTGCTTAGAAGTTTGCTGTGGTTTTTTTCATTTAATTGTGAAATGCAGCAATGTTATTTGCACTATTATGATTTAAGATCTTGAATAATAAGTTATCTTGGTTCAGTGAAGGGGTTTGTATTATTTTGTGTTTTAATTACTAACCCAAAATGCACTGTTTCATTTTTTTCTATACTTCTTTCTCACATGTATACCATCCAGGAGAGACCTACTTTCTTTTTGAAAAAAAAAATGATATAAAGTTTGTGAATATAAGTGGCCATGTTGACATACTCTTTTTCTCTTTTATGTATCAGCTTAAAAATTTTCGTACCAATGACAGTTGTGGCACTCCTCATTCTCATTCCTGTCAATGTATCAAGTGGAACGTTATTTTTCTTAAGGAAAGATTTAGTAGTGGATGACATCGATAAACTTTCAATATCAAATGTTCGGCCTCAATCAATAAGGTAAATTATTGTTTTCATTGAGCAAAGAACAATAAAGATTATGTGTGACATTCTGATTTGAAGTGATGGCATATATGTGATTGACTTTGGTGCTTATTTTCTTGGCAAGAAGTTCTGAAATCTCTATGGTGCTTATGTTTGGTTTATTGCCACGAGACCTCATTATAAGGAGCCTAATGATTCAAATTTAAGCATGTTTCAAGGTCATTTGGGAAGGGAATTTTAAAACAAAAAGGAAAAACGGAATCTAATTATTTCTCTTTATTTAATGGCCAAAGGAAAAGAGTTCTCTTATTTGGGAATGAGACAGTAGCTTTTCATGAATTCTAGGTTCTGTTATTCTTATCATACTTTATGAGTTGTTCTGGTCTAATGATATTCCGTTTTTTGTCTCTTAAACTAAAGGTGTTCCTACAATATATGTGAACATCAGTCATGAGAACTTTCTAACAAGAAATTTTATATTTCAGGTTTTTTGCCCACATAGCATTGGAATACATGTTTACAATATGGACTTGTTACATGCTATACAAGGAATATGATTATGTAGCAACAATGAGGTTGCATTTCTTGGCTTCACAACGCCGGCGTGTTGAGCAATTCACAGTGAGTTGAAAGTTTGGATTGCTAAACAGAAAAAATTTAAGAATTGCACTTATTTGAGAGAAAGCAGTCTTCTAGTTCCTTATAATTGTTCTCTTTCTTAATATCATTGATCAAATGTTTTAGTATTTTTACCTGCATTTCTATCTCATCTTGCCATTTTGTAGAAGGCTTTGTTCCTGTATACTGAAGTATTTTATTTTGGGTAGATGAATAAATTGTTTATGAAGTTGGAAGAAGGAAAATAAATACAAATATATGAGAACTGCAATGTGTTAGCTGCTACTTAAGAAGCGAAATATGTGGTGTTGCCATGTCCATTATCAAGTTCCTTACTTGCAATGTAATGAAGAATAAGTCAAATAACAACAAAACACATTCCTCTCCACTAGATTGTTTACTTTTCTATACAGAAATTTTTGGGCACTGTTTCTAGCTAGAGTTGCATGTAAAAAAGAGCACGGGAATTTGAACCTCTCTACATGAGTATTATAATTAGCTGTGTTATTTGGCTAGATTTAGGGAGGACCTGTTTTTTCACATATACATTCAATCATTCTCAGTTCCGAATGATATTACTATTTCTTTCAGTGCATGAGTGATGTTCTCAGAATTTTATCTTTATTCCTATTTTAGACTCTTAAGCTGGAAGTATCTAAGGTTTGGACCTACACAGACTTGGGCTACACAATCACATTTATCAGAGCTTAGGTCATCGTAATTGTTATTCATTATTACTTGCAGGTAGTTGTCAGGAATGTGCCACGTGTTCCTGGTCACTCCATATCAGATACTGTGGATCATTTCTTTCAAACAAACCACCCAAATCATTATCTTGGTCACCAGGTAAGACAATTGTTATAATTTTGAATTAGGAAATCAATTTGATGTATAAATGCAATCATTTGAGAAAATAATTTATAAAATATTTAATGGTTTAGTGTCTTATAAATGATATTGAGTTTATTTCCAATGTGCTATATTTTTGTTTCATTTGCACTGTAATTAAAATGATTAGCTTTCACTCTTCAGGCAGTCTACAATGCAAATAAGTTCGCTAAACTTGTGAGGAGAAGAGACAGGCTGCAGAATTGGCTGGACTATTACCAGCTTAAATTTGAAAGGCAGCCTGAGAAGAGGCCAACCGTAAAGGTATGTAGAAATCTCTGTTTAAAAGAAAAGGCCAACCGTAAGGGTGATTCATTTATTTACTGAAGTAATTGGATTTGTCATAATATAGTTATCTAAGTGATTAAAATGATATTTGATGTACTTCACTAATATTTAAAACTTTGGATCTGATTTTTCGTGTTTTGGTTCCTCTCAATTTTAGCAAGGATTCATGGGCCTTGGGGGTGAAAGAGTTGATGCTATCGAATATTACAAGCATCAGATCAAGGAATTCGATAAAAGAGTAAACCATATTTGTTCTCTCATTGTCAATCTTTTGTCATAATGTTTCATGGTGTGTGTGTGTCTTTACATAAATTTCTTAGTTAGGAACATTGAAATCAGTGTGGCACATATTTTCTTGTCTCATGTTTTTATTCCTAGTATTGAATTACATTTATGTGGAGAAAAAAGAAAATACTGTGATGTAGTTCTTTTTCCCTTTCCATGTCTGCAGATGACATTGGAGCGCCAGAAAATTATAAAAGATTCAAAATCCATATTGCCCGTGGCTTTTGTTTCATTTAATTCACGTTGGGGAGCTGCAGTTTGTGCACAGACACAACAAAGCAAGAACCCTACACTGTGGTTAACTAATTGGGCTCCAGAACCACGTGATGTTTATTGGCGAAACTTGGCTATACCTTTTGTTTCTCTAAGCATCCGAAAACTTGTAATATCTTTGACAGTGTTTGCTTTGGTATTTTTCTACATGATCCCCATTGCTTTTGTGCAATCTTTGGCGAACTTGGAGGGTCTTGAAAGAGTTGCTCCTTTCCTCAGGCCAGTGATAGAACTGTAAGTAAACTTATCTTATTCTTATTTGGAAGTATAGGAGTTGAGAGAAAGGGAGAGCACATAATCATATACAACAAAATGTTGTAGTAGAATTTTATAATTCTGAAGGATAATGTCTAAAGTGTCTTCATCCGTCAGAATATTCATGCAAAGTTCATTTCCAAATTATGGTACCTGAAAATTGAAATTGTTAGAAATCTTTGAGCGTCAGTGCAGTATCTTTTAAGCCTTCTGCTATTTTTGCCTTACGTGGTTACACCAGAATCCAAATGAGCAATTTTGTAGACGGCTCATAACTTATCATTAATTTATAACCTTACATTTTAACCTGTCTTTTCAGTGCAGTGTTGTTTTATTTTTTCCTTCATTTCAGAACATCAGTGTTCCGTTTCCTTTGGCTACATTCTATCAACTGGAAAGTACAAATAATATATTGTTGCCCTGCCGTGGAACAAATTATAAACATGAAAGGAGAATGCATCTTCTTCAAAGTTACTTCTGTATATTTGCTACCACTGTTGAAAAATTTACTATGTTCCCCTAATTTTCTTTGTAGGTTAATTTATTTAGAGTTAGGAGCTTCCTTCATTTAGATTCTAAAGACAATAGCATGAACTGTTAAACAAGATCCAGTTTTGCTGTCACATTTCAGCTGTTAACTTTATAAAGATGAACATATGCTTAGGAATTGACTTATTCATCTCTTTATTTTTTTTCTTACTTCCAAAGGCTAGATGATGTTTGCATTGCCTAAAATAACGTTGGATCACGTGAAAGAATTTTATTTATTTAATTTTTTTTTTTCCTGCAGGAAATTTATCAAGTCTTTTTTACAAGGTTTTCTTCCTGGATTAGCCCTCAAAATCTTTCTGTACATTCTTCCCACGGTTTTGTTGATCATGTCAAAAATTGAGGGACATATTGCATTGTCAACCCTGGAACGGAGGGCAGCAGCAAAGTATTATTATTTTATGTTAGTGAATGTATTCTTGGGAAGTATAGTGACTGGCACTGCTTTCCAGCAATTGCATGCATTCCTTCACCAACCACCCACCCAGTAAGTATCTATATCCTATGAGTTTTTTGTGATTTCTCATGTTTATTAATTTTATTTTTATTTTCTAGTGGTATAGAACAGTGAAATATCATGATTGAAAATTTATTACTTTCTTCTTTTGGGGCCACTAAGAAAGAAAAATGCCTGCAATGAATACTAGAATAGAACATAGTCAACCCCCAGACTCCCCTTCGGATACACACATGGGAACAATATAGTATTAAGTGTAAGATCATTCAGAATTATCAATTGATTTTGAAGTAATTTTTGAGATTAAAGGAAAATATGATTTTCAGGTTATTTTATTGTACATGATCATGAATTCAACCAGGTCATGAAAAATTAGCACTGAAGAAGGGAAAAGAAAAGAAAACAAAATTGTTAGGCTATATTGTTGTTTATATCCCTAATTATTCTCGTAATAAAAGTTTCCCCTATTGTTAGTTTGCGAGTACAGATCTTGATAGGATCCTACCCTGAACTTTAAAAGAAAAGAAAATACTTGCTAACTGCTGAAAACTGTAAAATAAATATCCTATATAAGCACATTGTTCTTTAAATCTATGGAGAAAGGGAAAACTGGGTGGGAGAGGAAGGGACAAAGTGCTCTGTATATCAGCTGAAGAAAAGATTCCATGTTTACCAATCTGCACAAGTTCAATTCAAGAACTTTGTGGCTGCAGTGCTGCCATAACAATGACACCTATAATACAAATTTGAGTTATCGTGCAAATGGTTCCGTTCTGGAGTATAATAATATCAATACTTACTCATTTGGCAAGTGTTTGTTTTTATCTCTTAAATTTTATCCAGCCTAAGATTTTTTTGTTGTTGTTGCTTTAATCATAACATCATCGCTTTGTTCCTGATGAGACTTTTTTTTTTTTTTTTTTCCTTTGAATGTAGGATTCCTAGAAACATTGGAGTTTCCATTCCAATGAAGGCTACCTTTTTTATTACATATATAATGGTTGACGGATGGGCTGGCATTGCTGGAGAGATTCTCAGGTTAAAGCCATTGGTTATTTTTCATCTCAAGAACATGTTTTTGGTAAAAACCGAAAGGGACAGAGAGAGAGCAATGAACCCAGGGAGTGTGGATTTCAAAGAGACTCTTCCTAGTCTACAACTGTACTTCCTTCTGGGAATTGTGTATGCTGTAGTGACCCCAATTCTTCTTCCTTTCATACTAGTCTTCTTTGCTTTTGCTTACTTGGTTTACCGTCATCAGGTTAGTATCTTCTATTCAATGCCATGAAGATAGGATCTTGTATGTTTGTGCATTTTACATGTAATGTTTCTGAATATGATGTCAACATTCTATTGATATTTTGCAGATAATCAACGTCTACAATCAACAATATGAAAGTGTTGCTGCATTTTGGCCGCATGTTCATAGTCGCATCATAGCAAGCTTATTAATATCCCAGCTTCTTTTGTTGGGTCTGCTTAGCACAAAAAAAGCCGCTAATTCTACACCTTTGCTTGTTATCTTGCCAGTATTGACATTATCATTCCACAAGTACTGCAAGAGTCGATTTGAACCAGCATTTAGGAAGTACCCACTCGAGGTAAGATCTGCACTGTGCAATGTAGCAAACCATGGAATACATCTTTTGTAAAAGAATCATTTGTTCTGTTTCTATTTTTCACATTATTTGATAAGAGCTATTTCTAACTTATTTACAGGAAGCGATGGAAAAGGATTTATTGGAAAGAACTACTGAACCTGACCTGAACTTAAAAGCATATCTAGCAGATGCTTACTTACATCCGATATTCCAGTCATTCGAGGTAGAAGAAGAGTTAGTTGAAATCAGAGTAGACAAGCATCAAGCTCATGTAGCAAGTCCTTCCATAAGTGAACCCAGTTCTCCCACCCCACACCATTACACCTATCAAACCAGCTCCCCACCCCATTATACCAATGACCTGGCATCTCCACCCGGTTGCTATCGTCCACCCTCACCTCCCCATTATGTCTATCACTACCAAGTTGAGCCTTGAACTATACACTAACTTGCTTAAACCATCTGCTAACCGATTTGTTCAGTTATTAAACAAGTAATCTTTTTCTTCGATGTAAATGAATCAATATGATGTAGCAATATATATAGCAAAAGAATACTATTCAGTCCTTAATTTTTGGATCTGAATCAGGTATTGATACATGCACTTTATTATGTAAGTGCATTCTGCTATATGGGATGTAATTGCAATTATATTGGCTTCAAAAGTTACCATCCATTTTCTAATGACAAAGGCATGGCCAATCTAGTTATTTATTCAACTAACAAAAACTACAGAGTTCTATGCTGCTCGAAAAATTTCCATTCAAGAGTTTTATTTTATTTCACTTATCGTATCTGCATATAATGTAGATGATTTGTTGTACATTTTGGTGATCACTGCTGATTAGAGTTTAGAAGTATTCGATGAATTAATCAGGAGTTGCCTTCGTGGAATCTTCCCCGGTAGTAGACCTTGGTAAAGAGTCAAGAAACACCACTTTTCTTATCTTCTTGCAAGGGGCAACCTGGAAAGAAAAAGAAGATTATATTGGTCAGTTCACCAGAAATAAAAATAAATAAATAAAATATTAGTTTAACTACTAGCTGGTTCTTATATAACCAAAAGTTAAGGCTATCTTTCTTATAATTGAGAATAGAGAACATGCTTAGCAACATAATTGTCAATATCATGTAATTGTTCACCTCATTTTTTGTTACTCATGCCATTCATGTTGGTGTTAATTTTGACTGCAAGGACTTAATTGTATCAAATTAAATCTATAAGAAATCTAATTATAGTAATTAAAACTCAAATGGATTAAATTGAACTCTAAATTAAATTATAGAAACCAAAAGTACAATTAAACCAAAATAAAATCATAATATATCAATCATATCACAACAGACAATAATTCATAACATATTGTTTTGTAGGTAAGTTTTATTTGTCTTATCATATTAGCTAGGTAGCTCTATCATGTTCAATAAACTAGTCCATCCATAGGTTTGATATTATAATATATAGTCAATAATTTCTGATATCCTCTTTATAATATATTAAGCTTTTGTTTGAACACTTTATTTTAATGGAAGATAATAAAAAAAAACAAGCAACTTAAGGCACAACCAACAAAGAAGTAACTTTTGTGGAACCATACTTCTTGTTGTCATGAATTGCATCATTGTTGATCTCCCATTCCAAATATGGCCTCTTGATAATTATTACAATGAAAGCCCAAAAATGGTTGTAAAATATAAAGCTAAAAGTTCTCACATCCCTATCAAGATTTATACCAACATATGAAACGAATCACTCTGTTCATGTGAGTTCAAGTATTTGCTAGTTTTGTCCCCAATACTTCAAATTCCTGCCATTCTTCAATGAATCAAATCCATTAGAGGATTGCATAGCATATAAGATAAAGAGAGGCACTTGCTCAATGGGCTTTGAAGTGGGTTAGCAGTGATTGGGTAACTCTTCATCAATGCTACCATATGCATATTTAGGGGACAATTAATTGATTTTCTTCACCAGATTCTCAAGACTTGCATTAGGTTTTACAAATAATTTGACAGATCTAGTTTTTTTTTATTTGATTTTTTTTTTTTTTGAATAAATGTCTTAGGATCTATTTCAAAGTTTAGAGAAAAAGAAGAAGATAAGAAGTGAGAAGAGAAGAGTAAAGATAAAAATAAGATTTATCATCTTTTATTTCATTAAGTGAGAAAAGAAGAGTGAAGATAAAATTTATGAAATTAAAATTTGTGATGAAAAGAATAGAATCATTGATTATTTTTGAATTTGTGATGAAAAGAATGAAATCATCTATTACTATTGATGATCAGTATGATAATTCAAGATTCAAAGCCCCACCATTTTTGTTGGTTTGCTCCGATTCAAAAGAAGAGCTAAAGAAGGAAACTAGCTAGTTTTGCATTCTGGAGTGTTACGAAGGAGCAACAATTTTAAGTGGGTGGAGAGTATTTAGATTTGGTGGTCTAGTGATACTTGGTATATCTGTCTATCTTAGAGGGTCAAGGATCAACTCGACTTTCTTGAAAGGTTTACTCAAGAGTTTATTCAAAAATAAAAATAAAATTGTGGTGTACCATATATATATATATATATTCTTGTAATAATACAAATGCATGTTTTATTGAAATTTGTTAGTAAATTGATGATTTGATAGCTAGTTTAGTATGTTCTATAGCCACTTCAATATTTTTCCAAAGTCATTTTGTCAAAGAGAGAATCCCACATTGATTAATGAAATGAAATGGTCTCCATATGCTTAGTTAAATTAATTAGTAGCAGGGCTTAATTCTTTAATTATATTTTAATTACAGCTTTTGAGTTGAATGATATAATTTAATATTAACCTTAATTAATAAAAATGTAAGGTTGATTCTTGTTGGCTTCCCAACTCTATTTTTGCTGTATATGTGTGTACTCTAATATTTTGAACAATATTTTCAAGTGTTTCACATGGTGATAAATCTGTGAAACTTTGAAATTCCGGATCTGAAGAGTTGGAAGATGTAGTAGGTATTCTATTTTAATATAATTATCTTAACTATATTATTATGTATGATACCGATATGATATAAATATTTATATATCTTCAACTCAAAATAAGTTGACAAAGCTCTACTATTGGGTATGGCCATTTTTTGTTTTCTAAAATTTATACACTCACGTTTCACATGGTGATCATTATATATATGATGATAATATTATGAAAGTCACATCGTTTTTTAATTATATTTTTAATGATAACATTGTATAAATTTATATAACATTGATAAATGAAATCATAATATATGAGGTCACAACCAACAATAATATATGTTTTGTTCAATTAATAAAAAAATCATAATATATATAAATGAGGTCACAACCGACAATTATATATATGGTTTTGTTGATTGATAAGTTTTGTTTGTCTTATCACAAGATGATTAGTTACCTCTATCATGTTCAATAAACTAGTCCATCTCCATAGTAAATTCTAAACTACTCCGTCTTGAATCAAAATCGTAAATTATAATTCTTAAAAACTACCCATAAGAATGAAAATTGTAATTTTTAGTTGTTTCTTAATTTAACAAACAAATATCAATTGTACACAAATTTAAAATTGATCATTTTAATTTTCAATTCTAATTCTAATTCTCTAACATCCCAACCAATTCTTCAATTTTTTTTGATACCGTGAAGGAAATTAGAGATTTTTCAAAAAACTTTCAGATCCAAATAATAAGTGATAATTTTTTGAGAAGATTACACTTGAGGTAGGATAATAAATAAAAAATTTGGGACAATATTGCATAACTTTATATATTATCAACAAATCAATCATAATACATCATGTCATAATACCAACTGTCAATGTGTAAACTCTTACATTATTGAATTTAGAGAGTCTTCACATTTTTTATAAGTAATTGTGTCTTCTTTTTTGTCACTAATTGATAAATTCGTAAGAGTGGCACTTTAATATGATAACACTGTAGGCTTCAGCGTGCCAAGCCACCCCATTACGCCCACTTGAAGATTGATGGACCCATGACAAGCTAGCTCTGTCATGTTCAATAGACTAGCCAATCAATAATTTGAATATTTAATTATTATCTTGAATGAAAATCTTAATCAATAATTTCTTACATACCATACTCTTCAAAATATATTAACGTAATTTGTGTGGAACCATCTTTGTTGTCATTAATTGCATTATTGTTTCCCATTCCTAATTCTTTTAGTTGATGATAACGTGAACAGCTGTGCCTTGAATGACTTATCTAGCATTGCAAAGTACAAAGCTTAAACTGCGCCAAAAGTGGAAATCCCAGTACTCCCACAACTCAACATCACTAATTCACTTCTGCTTCTTCAATTCAGCCCAAACACCTCTTGCCACCTACTCTCCTACACTGCTTAGATCAAAAACCAAAAATGATGAGAATCAGATCTTCTTGCACAGTCCTTCCATGCCACCCAACTCCAAATGGCCTCTTGAAGTTCTCCCAAATGGACCTAATGGTACCATTGCATCACATACCCCCCACTATTTATTTTTACAACATGCCAAACCTATCTGCTGCAGCAATTGAGACAATCAAGAGTTCTCTAAGTAAGATATTAGTTCATTACTATCCATTTGCAGGTCGGTTGCAAAAAACCGAAGGGAACCAACTAGTAGTTGAATGTAATCATTGAAGCTGAATCTGACACAAAGATGAGTGATTACATCGAATTATTTCAATCACCCAACAAGGTTGTCAAAGATGTTGTTCCTCAATGTGATTATAGCACTCCAATGGAGGAGTGGCCATTGTTATTAATACAAGTAACAAAATTCAGTTGTGGTGGTCTATGTTTGTGTATATGTACTAGTCATGTTTTGGTTGACGGATGGTCCATCTTTCTGTTCAACAAGTTATGGGCAAAGTTGGGTCGAGGAGAAGATTTGAACAAGGATGAAATTCCGATACATGATCGATCTATTTTGAAATTATCACATCCACAACAACATACCATTGGTGATCAATATGATCATTCAGGATTCAAAGCACCACCATTTTTGTTGGGTTGCTCCGATTCAAAAGAACAGCAAAAGAAGGAAACTAGTCTTGCATTTCTAAGAGTTACAAAGGAGCAAATTGACTCACTAAAGAAGGAAGCCAATGCATTACAAGGTGGTAATAATCATCATAGTCGTCAACCACGACCCTATAGCAGATACGAGGTTGTTGCTGCTCATATGTGGAGATGTGCATGTAAGGCACGACAAGACAATAAAAATCAACCCACTGTTATTCGTCTTGTTGCTGATATACGCAACAGATTAAAGCCAACGATTCCTTTAAATTTTACTGGGAATGTGGTTCTACCTGTATTGACACCGGCATGTCGTTTTGGTGACATATTATCGAACCCATTAAGCTTTGCAGCGCAGAAAATACGAGAAGCAACCGAGACATTGACCGATGAGCATGTCAGGGCAGCACTTGATTATGCAGAAAATTTGCAAAATGTTGATTCTTTAAGGTATGGGAACAGAGAAGGATTTTACTATGGAAATCCGAACCTTGCTATTGGTAGCATGATTGGAATACCATTATACGACGTTGATTTCGGATGGGGAAAACCTGTATATTATGATCCTGGAAATATGGGTATCCAGGATGGAAAATCATTGATCATTCCAAGCCCTGACGGTGATGGATCTCTCTTCATTCATGTTCGTTTGCAGACACAACATATGGAAGCTTTTAAGAAATATTTCTATGATCATAAGGATAGTATTGGTCTTGACATTGCACAAATAAGAAACGGACCAAGTCAATCATACAAAGCTCGACTCTAATTAAGAGTGAAAATCAAATCATAGTTGGGGCTTTAATTAAAGGAGTTGTAAAATTGTTAAATACAACCAAGGATGCAATATTTGAAGTTTGAAATCTGAACAGTGAGTTGGGACTCTAGCTTGTAGCTTTTATGTGGAGGATTTGTGTGTAACATTTTGAAATTTCTTTGGTGTTTAGTACTTGTGCGTTGTGACTTGTATTAGATTGTGCTGTACTCCAAGTGGGTATCTATTTTTCTAAAATAAATTAAATTAAATGCAAGTTGTACTTTTGCTTATTTTTCTATATACGTGCAGAAAATCACACCCTTGATCCAAATTACAATATGTTTCTTTTTTAAATTATTATTTTTCTCGCAAACAACAGATGTTCTGGTACTCTTGACCGGCTAAACAAACATTGATCTATTTGATAATTTTACCTTCCAAAACCTAATTTAAAATTTTTTAAGTAGAAATACACACTTGTGCATATATTAATAACGCACCCTTATTATTTTTGTTTTATCTTCTTGATCAAAATTGGAAGGAAAATTTTATATAATCTTATATAATCTTTATTTATGTGAATATCGTATCATCCGAACGAATATTATTTTTTATTTTAAAACTATTTATAAATAAGAGAGTATCATGTAACTATCACAAATCATCACCTTTAATATTAATAAAAAATATTGATGTGTTATAATCATGTTTTGATTAAATATTAAATTGTATATTTATTGTTTGTATTTCACATTGTTTTTTATTTTAATAGAATTAAGGGCCTTCATTTATATTATAATTTTTTGGTGATTTTACAATTGATATTTTGACTTAGTGGTTGAGGGGATATCTGCAATGTCAGGAGTTTAAACTTGCATGAAAATACTTGTAGGGACAGTCACAAATTGTAAACGAGATTAGGTTCACGCTTAATAAGTGTGGGAATACTAATGAGAAATAAAAAAATAAAAAAAAACTAATATGTACTGGAACATACTGGAACATGAATTATTGATTTAAGAAAGTAAGGTCCATCCAAGCTGACGTCATACTAAATTTGAATTTTAAATTATAAATTTGAGGGAAAAAATTATGATTATACATATTTCCATTTATTTATTTTGTATAACTAAAATCTTTTCCATCTTTCAACCAAAATAAAAAATCTCATCTAATTTTTCATGTCTAAATAACTTCAATAACATAATGGCATCTATAATATTCGTGTGGCAATATTTCAAACTAGAAATATATAGATTTAAAGATTATCTCTTAAAAAATACAACATAATGGCAATCGGTAATTCTAATGACAAAGGCATGGCACATCTAGTCATCGGTTCAAACGATAAAAAATATCGAGTTTCATGCTCGAGAAACTTCAATTTAAGAGTTTTATTTTATTTCAGTTATTTTATACATGAAACGTAAATAATTTGTTTTATATTTTGGTGATCACTGCTGATTAGAGTTTAGAAGTATTCGAAAAATTAATCCGGAGTTGCCTTCGCAGAATCTTCCCGGTAGCAGACCTTGGTAAAGAGTCAAGAAACACCACTTTTCTTATCTTCTTGTAAGGGGCAACCTGGGAAGAAGAAGAAGTCTATACTTGTCAGTTCATTAGAAAAAAAAAAAAAAAAAAAAAAAACGAAAAGAAAAAGAAAAGAAAAGAAATAATTTATTAGTTAAACTACTAGCTGGTTCAGATATAAGCAAAAAAAATTAAGGCTATCTTTCTTAGAATTGATAAGAGCTAACCTGCTTAGCAACATAGTTGATAACATCTTTCTGAGAGAGCACACTTCGAGCCTTCCTAACAACAAATGCCACTGGTATCTCCCCATTTACTTCGTCCAAGGCACTAAAATGAGAAATAGAGAGCATTACTGGTTATACATATAAGTAAATAAATTAATTATGGAAGCATATGATTGTTAATTCTTTTCGTTTATATCAATAATCAATAAATTCTTATACTTACGATGTTACCGCAGCATCAACTATTTCAGGATGCAAAATCAACACAGCTTCCAAATCAGCAGGGGCGATCTGTGAATAAATTATTTCATACAAAATCGATTATATATACAAAAAATTGTACGATGAAAGGATAATAAATTCTTCTTATATAATTGGAAGATTTATCTTAACCTCGAGTTATAATTCATCTAAGTCATCTATGACTTTTTTTGAAAGTATTGGTACTCATTTTGAGTTCGCATAGTGCCAATTGCACTATCAACTTGAAAGAGAATTTATTCCCTCAAACTTTTTATTAAATATCTTGATCTCGAGGTTAAGTAATATATAATATATCAAACCAACAATTTTTACCTTCTTCAAAATAAATGGTATAAAGAGTGGTACAAGTTTTACCTGAAAGCCCTTGTACTTGATAACATCTTTCAAACGATCACATATATATAAGTATCCATCTTGGTCAAAATATACAATATCTCCACTATGATACCAACCATCTTTATCAATTGCTGATTTTGTAGCCTCCTCATTATTTAAGTATCCTTTGAAAAAATATATATACATTGAATTGGTAATACTTCTTTAAATTAATTTATTTATTGAGAATAAAATAAATAATTGCAGTAGTTGAGGATTATAGCTTGATGCCTAACTTTCAAAAAAAAAAAAAATCTTAGTTCGAGTATTTACATTTACTAATAATCTAGTTAAATTTAATTATAATCAAATAATTTAAATATAGTGGACTCTCTTCTAAATTTGTATTATTATTATTTTTCAAAATCACATGGTTTGGCTCATTTATTAATTATATGTTTATTTTGACTTTCGTTTTTTAAACTTCTGACTTCACCACTAACTACAACTATTGCAACAATTACTAAGCTAATGGAAACAATAAGCTATTGCACAAAACCTAGATTAGTAATTTGATATTGTTTAGTTTAATATGTATTTAGCCTACAATTTTGACTAAGATAATGGGTGATGTCACCCCACAATATATAAGTAAATAGCGTATGACATACCGCGTAAGAACTCATATATTTATTTAAGATTTTGTCTCTATTTAATTAGCTTTTAAAACATCTTCTAGGTTAGACTTTTCAAAAATATTGGTTAGTAATAGAGGTTTTATTTTTAAGTTTAACGGAAAATATTTTTTGAGTTTTAGAGTTTTACAAGTTACTAGAAGCTGAAGTTAGAAAAATAATTTTTTTTTTTTAAATAAAAAATAAGAAAAGTTCAAATAAATTTTAATAAGTATTTTATATAAATAAATATAATCATAATATTTGTCAAAAATGATTTTTTTAGTAATTTTAATACTCAATAATTTATAAAAAATAAAAATAATATCAAAACAATTTTTTTTTTTATATATATCATAACATTTTTATGTTAATATAAGACACTTTTTAAACAGTTTTACTTATTAAAAAGAAAAAGAAAAAAAAAAAATCTCATTTTAGTAATTAAAAAAAATTATACTAAAGTATAAAAAGTCATTTAGTAATAGAAAATTGTGTAGAACTTTTTTCTAGTAGGACAGGGGATTGAGGAGATTTGTTACCTTTCATGACTGGAGGTCCTCTTAACAAAAGCTCACCAGTGTTTCCCGGGGGCAAAAAGGAACCAGTATTCCACTCTACCACCTTAGCTTCCATGTTTGGAACCAATAATCCAATTGATGAATACTTGCGAAAAAAATCAGTATTGAAACCACGAGTTCCTATTCCACACTCTGTCATTCCATAACACTAATTTGAAAAATAAAATAAAAATTAGCTACTAGATTTTGAAATTAATTATTTTTCTCATAGCTTCAAGTTTGAAACTTTGGATCTTTACCTGAATGAGATCGACATGAGGAAGAGACTGAACAAATTCCTCTATGGTTTTTTCTGGTTAAAATTGCCGCTGCACTGCAAACCTGTTTCAAGCTCTGCAAACTACTTTCATGGACACCCTTTGCTCTGTTAATTATTGCTGTTAATATTGGTGGAACAACAGGAAAGTGTGTAACTTTGTATTTGTCAATTACCTTGACAACCTCATCAACATCATATTTCCTCATGACAACAATTGTAGTACCTAAGGTTAATAATCCTGTCACAAATAGTGACAAACCATACATATGAAACATTGGTAAAACTGCTAGATTCACATTTTCCCAACGGGGATTCTTGTACTGAGAAGCTTCAAATTTTGCAAGAAGTTCAATTATGGAAATGAAATTCTTATGTGATATTACAACTCCCTTGCTTGTCCCTGTAGTCCCTGAAGAATACAAGATTGCTGCAGTGTCTTCCTGCTTTATCACCGGCTTTGGGGGCAAATCGAAGTTACCAGAAATAAGCTTATGAAAATCTGATGAATTTGGCAAGTTCACATTTTCAGGCACTTCAATTACAGGAATACCCAATGGTTCAATTTTTTTCACATTTTCTTCTGACATAGTAAAAGCCAGAGAAACACAGGAATCAGCAGCTTGCTTCTTTATCTCTGAGATAGTACAGAGAGGATTCATGGTTGTAACAATTGCTCCTAAGTACAGAACACCCAAGAAAACAATGGGGAAGTAAATGGAATTTGGGAGAAGAAGTAAAATTACATCATTTTGTGACACACCCATTTTGTGTAAACCAGATGCCATGGATTTGACTAGAGGATAGAGTTCCTGGTAAGAAATTGAAAACCCAGTTGAGGAATCAATGAGAGCTGAAATCCCATTATGTTTATGGGAAAATATAAAGGAAACAACATCAAGAAAAGGGTCTGTAGGGAGGTTTCTGGGTTTGTGTTTGCTTTTGTAAATTCCTGTTTCTGGTGAATACCAATCAGCAAAAGCCACCGAGTGCTTGGTGATGGTATGCATAGTGTCTTGTTTCTGATTATATATAGGTGGGTCTGTTTTCCGGTAAATGGTAGTTGGAGACTTAGAGTGGTTGTTTGCGGTGGTGGCTGCCATTGATTCCGGTAGAGGGTACTCTGGAGTGCAAACAAAGAAATGTTGAGGTTGAAAGATGCCTGCAGGTGATTGATAAATAGTATAAGGAATTAGCAACCTCAAATCTCACGTTTTCTCAAGTAAAATATACAATTCAACTCATATATATCCAAGATGCGTCTTGATAGTGTCATATTGCTGCTGTAACTATAACATCAGCCAAGAGTCAAATCTGAGAAGTTCATGTGAATTATATTTTTTGATTTCAAACACCATTATTATTTTATGCAGACTAACATAGAAATAAGAAATTAAATAGAAAAACACCACCACATTCTGAACTTGCATTAGATTCTTACAAAATAATATGACAAATCTAATTTTATTTATTTGATATTTTTTAATAGTTTTTCTAACTGGTGTTAAGCTACAATAAATATAGTTATTAGAAATTGAAATTTTTTACAAGTAATAATTTATGCAATAAATAACACTGAAATCATGATCAATTACTGTAATAAATATTACAAATTTTTTATTTATAGTTACTTAACAAGTACCCTTAGACACCCGTTAGATAAATCTATTTTTTAATAATGTCTTAAGATCTATTTGAGAGTTTAAAGAAAAAAAAAAATAATAACACTTATCATCTTTTTTTCATTACAAATTGTAAAAGTAGAGAATGTTTAATGTTTAAAAGGTGGGGAAAAAGAGAAAAAGTAATAATATTATTAAATATATTTATAATTATATTCTTAAAATATCTTATGTTTTAAGCTCTCTCCATTTAGAGAAATTTTATAAATTTTGGATGCTAATTTATCCATTTACACCTCTCATATAAAATAATAATAATAATAATAATAGTAAATAAAAAACACCTTTCAAATAAATAAAAAAATTATCTTAATTCTCATAGCCAATCTCCTCTTCCAGTCCTATTTTCTTCTGTCCAACTTTACATTTAAAAATACTTAAATATTACTTAAAGAAATATAAAGCTTATACATCAATGGAAGATTGGAAGACATAATTATCTTTTATTATGTTTTTAAATTATTTCAACTTTAATTTGAGAGGACATAATATCCTTCAAATGGCTTGTAGTACGTAGCTATATCTCCGGGAACTAGATCCTACATCTATTTGATGAATGCATTAGAAAAAAAAATAATAAATAAATTGATATTTATTATTCTTAAATTATCACATTTTTATTCATTTTATTTTGAAAGTATATATATATATATATATATATATATATATATATATATATATATCAATTTCATCCCATATGTTTCAGAAACATTTAAAGTATTTTTTCTTAGCCTAACACTATTAGTAATTTGGATGAAAATTATTAATGTTGTTTAAAATATAATATTTTTGCCATATAATTTTCTGAGTTGGTAAAAAAAAAGTTTTTTTTTTCACTCCTCTTCTTATCTCTTCCTAAAAATTACGAAATTAGGATTTGTGATGATTTGGACATTTTAAGACGAAATTTAAAAAAAAAAATTAGGATAAAATTAACAAAAAATGATACTTTAGAATAAATTAACAAAAATAAAAAACAAAAAATTACTTGATAGAAAACTATCTTTATTGTTATTTTCTCAACTCAACATACATGTGGCACTAATAGTTTAAGTCAAATAAGCAATTTTTGTTCAAACTCTAAGCATGTTTGCCTAAGGAAAAAAAATTAGAAATTTTTTAAGAGTTATGGGACCGAATTAATGAAACTAATGAAAAGATTTAAAAAAAATAAAAATTCATGAGATGCCCATGTGGCATATTTTTTAATTTTATATTGTAAATTTTTATAAAAAAAAATTTCAGTTAATTAATGTTTTGAACTAAAAATAAAGATAAAAATGACATAAAAGTGTCAATATAACACATAGGACCTATTTGGAAAGAAAATTTAGAAGTAGGAGTTTTTTAGAATGTAGAGTTATTGTAGGACTTATTTGGAATGTGAAGGGGATTTATCCTGATATTTTTTCAAATTTTAAGAGTTGGTTGGAATGTTAGCGAATTAGAATTAGAAATGAAATTAAAAATTGAACTGTTTAATGCTAATTTTTTTAATTAATTGAAGATTTTGATTTTTTTTTTTTTAGAAAAAACTTTAAAAACAAATTATTCTTATAGATAAATCCTAAATCTTATATTTTGAAATCATTTTTATTCTAAATCATTTGTGTATATGATATCATTAACAAATATTTATGGACATACGTCATTTTATATGCCAATATCTACAAACAATTGGAAAAATGAATAGTTACGGTGACACATCATTCCATGTGATGCAAATGGTTCCATTTGGGAGAACTTTAAGAGGCCATTGCAATTGGCTGGCTTGGAAGCACTGTGCAAGAAGATCTGATTCTCACCATTTTTGGTGTTGTTGAGTTGTGGGAGTACTGGGATTTCCACTTTTGGCACAATTTATGTTCACCATAAGATTTTGATTTAAGATAATAATTAATATTCAAACTATTGATGGATTAATTTATTAAACATGATAGAGTTAGTTAGACATCTCGTTCAAGAAAAACAAAACTTGATGAACAAAATAATATATCTTCTCTATGTTTCAAAACATTACATATTTTTTTTCTCAGCCTAACGTACTTTTAGTAATTTAGATGAAAATTAATTATGTTTAAAATTATATAATATTTTTGTCACAGAAGTTGAGTTGGTAAAAGAAAAAAGTTTTTCACTCCTCTTCTTATCTCTTCCTAAAAATTATGAAATTAGAATTTGCTATGACTTAGGACATTTTAGAACGAAATGAAAGAAATTTTTTTTTTTTCTTTTAGGATAAAATTAACAAATAAAAAAAAAAAAAAAAACTTGATAGAAAACTATATCAACATACACGTGGCACTAATAGTTTAAGTCAATAAGTAGTTTTCGTTAAAATTCTAACCATGTTTGGCTAAGAAAATATTATAAATTTTCATAAGTTATGGACAATATTAATTCAAAATTTAATTTCTAATGAAAATAATAAAAAGATAACAAAATTTATGAGATGTCCATCTGACATGTTTAATATAATTAATCATTTAAGATAAGAATTAGACAAATGTGATCAATAACAGGTTAGTCTAGTGGTCAAAAATCAGCATTCAAAAAATAATCCCTTTGTGTGATTCTACCAATCACTTGCTCTCTATTATTAGACTCCCAACAAAAAATATTGTGCCCATATCACTACCACTCTATTTGTTTGAATTAATTTTTATTTTAGTAGAGAAAGAGATCATTTTAAACACTGAAAAGCCATATTTTTTCAAGTATTTCCTGCAATATTTGTTGAATAATTAATCCTAAGTTAATTACAAGTCCACCACTATATCCAACTGATCATTTTTAAGTATTTTTTTTTCCCTACAATTCTTTGCAGTGACTTGAAATCATTTAATTACTACATTTATTTTGTTACAATTAGTTATATTTAATTATAAAATTATTTTAATTAAGCTTTTATTAACACTTTCAAATGTAGAAATTAGGATTAAAAAATGACGTGATATATAACATTTAATGTGTCACGTTATATAATTGATCAATAAAAAGTTGTTATGTGACTTGAAAGTATTTAAATATAAATTATAAATTTCTTGTGTTGCGTCTTTCTCTTTTTCTTATGATTGGTGTAACAATTCTTCAATTCAAAATGTGTACCTAATCTTTAAAAAAGATTTGGCCAAAAAGTATTATTAAGTTAAAATTATAACTACAAAAGCATGTAAAACAATAGATACAATATAATTGATTAATATAAACTAATTAAACAATAAGATGTATTATTAATTTGTTATACTGATCATGCAATAAAATAATAATATATTACATATTTAATTTATATTATATAATTTAGTTGTAATGAATTAAAGAGTTGGAAATATACTAAAAACATGACTTGATCACAACTCATTATTGCCACCAATTTACACCGTTGTGTGTCCTCAATAATTCAATTTCAAAGCATTACTGGATCACACCATGGCATGTGGACCATCCTTTGTAGCCAGAAAAATACTACAAAATGTTCATCGCCCTTCCAGCTATTCCTGCAAAATTTATCAATACCAATTGTTCCTTCTCCCCCACTGCTCAGATCATCATCATCAAAACCTAAAAATGGTGAGAATTAAATCTTCTTGCAGTCTCCTTCCAAGCCAGCCCACTCCAAATGGCATCTTAAAGTTCTCCCAAATGGATCGTATGGTACCATTCCATCACTTACCAAATACTATCTATTTTTACAAATTGCCAAACCCAGCACCACAACAACAACAACAACTTCATAAACTTATCTGCTGCAATTGACACAATCAAGAGTTCTTTAAGCAGGATATTAGTCTACTACTATCCATTTACCGGCCGGCTTCGCAAAATTGAGGGGAACCAACTAGTAGTTGAATGTAATGCCACGGGTGTGCAATTCATTGAAGCTGAGTCCGAAGCAGAGATGAGTTATTACATAGAATTCTACCAATCACCCAACAAGGTTGTCAAAGATATTGTCCCTGAATGTGATTATAGAACTCCAATGGAGGAGTGGCCATTGTTATTAGTACAAGTAACAAAATTCAGCTGCTGTGGGCTATGTTTGTGTGTAAGTCTTAGTCATGTTTTGGTTGACGGCTTGTCTATTTTTCTTTTCAACAAGTTATCGGCAAAATTGGGTCGCGGAAAAGATTTGAACAAGGATGAAATTCCGATACATGATCGATCTATTTTGCATTTATCACATCCACAACAACGTACCATCGGTGATCAATATGATCATTCAGGATTCAAAGCCCCACCATTTTTGTTGGGTTGCTCCGATTCAAAAGAAGAACAAAAGAAGGAAACTAGTTTTGCATTCTTCTTACAAAGGAGCAAATTGACAAGCTAAAGAAGGAAGCCAGTGCGTTACAAGGTGGTCGTCATCATCATCATATTCATAATCAACCACGACCCTATAGCAGATACGAGTTTGTTGCTGCTCATATGTGGAGATGTGCATGTAAGGCACAACAAGGAGATAAAAATCAACCTACTGTTGTTCGTCTTGTTGGTGATATACGCAACAGATTAAAGCCAACGATTCCCTTAAATTTTACTGGGAATGTGGTTCTACCTGTATTGACACCGACATGTCGTTTTGGTGATATATTATCGAACCCATTGAGCTTTTCAGCACAGAAAATCCGAGAAGCAATCGAGACATCAACCAGTGAGCATGTAAGGGCAGCACTTGATCATGCAGAAAATTTGCAACATGTTGATTCTCTAAGGTATGGAAACAGAGAAGGATATTTCTATGGAAATCCCCAACCTTGCTATTGGTAGCGTGATTGGATACCATTATACGACGTGGATTTTGGATGGGGAAAGCCTGTGTATTATGATCCTGGAAATATAGGTACCGTATATGGAAAGTCGTTAATCATTCCTAGCCCTTGTGGTGATGGATCTCTCTTCATTCAACTTCGTTTGCAGACACAACATATGGAAGCTTTTAAGAAATTTTTCTATGATCTTGAGGATAGTCCTGGTTTTGATCACATTGCTGACAACAGAAATGAACCAAGTACTCAACCATGCAAGGCTCGACTATGATTAAAATGAAATTAGTTCAATTAGTATAGTTTGTTTTAAGAATTTTGAGTCATATTCACCCTCCATTGACCGATGAGCATGTCAGGGAAGTACTTGATTATGCAGAAAATTTGCAACATGTTGATTCTTTAAGGTATGGGAACAGAGAAGGATTTTACTATGGAAATCCGAACCTTGCTATTGGTAGCATGATTGGAATACCATTATATGATGTCGATTTCGGATGGGGAAAACCAGTATATTATGATCCTGGAAATATGGGTATCCAGGATGGAAATCATTGATCATTCCAAGCCCTGACGGTGATGGATCTCTCTTCATTCATGTTCGTTTGCAGACACAACATATGGAAGCTTTTAAGAAATATTTCTATGATCATAAGGGTAGTATTGGTCTTGACATTGCTCAAATAAGAAATGGACCAAGTCAATCATACAAAGCTCGACTCTAATTAAGAGTGAAAATCAAATCATAGTTGGGGCTTTAATTAAAGGAGTTGTAAAATTATTAAATACAACCAAGGAGGCAATATTTGAAGTTTGAAATCTGAACCGTGAGTTGGGACTCTACCTTGTAGCTTTATGTGTAACATTTTGAGTTTTCCTTCGTGCTCAGTACTGTTGAGTTGACTTGTATTATTGTGCTTTGTACTCTGATGAGTATATAAATTTTTTTTTTTACTCTATACACTCAATCTTGCCTTCACTGTAAGAAAATTCATCATCAATGATAATAAAATGCTATCTCAAATAACCATCAGTAATAGTTTCCAGTAAGCTGTCTCGAATGAGTAGATGCAAATGTACTTGTTGCATATAACCACATTTTTTATCCAGAGTGCAATTTGTTTTTCTTACAATTCTTATTTATCCCTGCAGATGTGTCGGTATTCCCGATGTGTCAGTATTCCTATCCGACAAACAGATGTATAATTTATGATTTACCTCTTAAAACTCAATTTTAAAAATTTTAACTGAAAATGCACTCATGCATAAAAACTCTCGCCCTTAATATTTTTGTTTTGTCTTGATCAAAATTGAAAGGAAAATTTTATATAGTCCACTATAATTTTTATGTTCTATGAATTTGAACTAACATTAATTTTAATATTGAAACTATCAAACATATGTTATTAACATCAACCATCTCTTTTAATTTTACTCAAAAATACTTATATATGATAATCGTGTTCCAATCAAATATTAGCATTGTTCAATAAAAAAATATTAGCTTTTATATTTACGTGTTCGCATGGTATTCTATTTTATTAGGCCCTACAATTATATTATATTATATATTTTTTTTGGTGCTATTACATGTGATTTTACAACTCATCCTCGAACATGAATTATATATATTGGTTTGGAAAAGTAGCTCAACCAAATCCCATATATTCAACATAACAGGTTCGATTCCTTTGGTCGGATAATGAACACGAATCCGTGAAGAAGTGTCTAAACTCTAGAGAATCCTAAAATAACGTGGTTGTCGGACTTTTTAAAAAAAATAAAAAATAAAAATAAAAAACTGCAAATATTTACACCCATCGTCTCTTTCACTATGTTGAGATTCTCTCCTCTCTCTCTCTCTCTCTCCATCCTCCTTTTTTAACTCTAAAAACTGTTTGGGTTGGATATTTCAACAACGAATATCAAAAATTAAACAAACATAGAAACAAAGATTATAAACTCTTTACGAAATAATAGATTATTGTCAGACATAACTTCTCCCTAATGCAGCTTTCACAATTCAATAGCAGCTTGAATTTTTAATAATTTATATAAATTTTTAAAGCTCTTATGGGTTAAATAAGGATTACGGTAAAGAAATCAAGTGAATCTGTAAACTAGGATTGATGTAAAACTTTATACTTTTGCAATCATAGACAGAGGCTTCCCTTTATCTGTTATCTTCTTTATTTTTTGCTTTACCAAAAAAAATTAAATTTACTGTTTTTTGTGAGAGAGTCCCAAAAGAATTGTAGTCATCTACTGATGTGATATATATATACTAGATGAATTCGCCCGTACGATGCACAGGCTATTTTTATTATTTTTTAGTGTTTATTAATTGTTTTAATTTGTTTTATATTTTATAATTTAAAAAAAGTTAAATTCTTAATATATATATATATATATATATCAACAACATTATGTATCATTTTCCCATTTTATTATGGGAATCAAAAGGAATACATTGAAGGAAAGGCAATTATATATTGCTTCTATTATTATAATGATCTAATTCTATGTTTAACATAGGAGCATGATACAGTGAAAAATTGAAAAACTAACAGGGATTGTAGCAGTTTATTTTCTAAATATAGCATCTTCAAGTTTGAGAAAGTATGCCATTTTGCAAGAATTAGAAATTTTTCTAACCGTTAACATATTAAAAGTTAAAAATAATAATAACAATAATGCAAGCACCTGTGAGATAAGTTAATTGGTCACGTCTTCCAGATACTTCTTCAAACTTCACAAATTCAAGCTTATACATTGGGATTAAGTTGTCTTCATGTGAAATAGGCTTTACAGATGTATATGGAGAGGATTCTATGTGCTTGTCACCTAGGACAGGTCTGAATTTTGGACGTGCATTCTTGATATTAAATTTTCCAAATAAATAAATAGAATCTTCATGTAACATAGGGCGATATTTGTCAACAAAGTGTTTTTTTATAATTGCAACAATATGGTACCTTACATAAATGTATTGTTGGAATTACTGACATAGATCACTTGACACCAGTAAATAAGTATTTTGTTAATAAATTGTATTTTTTGAAATCTATTAGAATAACATTGAAATGAATAATACCTCTACATCTAATAGTACCATGTCCTAAACTGATTAATTCCTAATTAGCTTTTGTATTGTAGAAAACCCATAGGTGTGTGACCCTTGCCTTCAATGTTAGCTCACCATCACTGTTAGCAAGTTTCCGAATGAGTTTAGATTGTGCAGGCATGGTGTGTAGGGAAATTACAAATTCAAACAAAACCACTTAAGTGTAAAAATATGAGGTGAGGTGAAGAGGCGGTGGTGGGTTTATATTTTGTACTTGATAACTAATGTTTAAAATGTTAGGGATGGGGGAAAAGAATTGGGGAAGGAGTGAGAAGTTTTAATTGTGCTAATTGATGTGTAAATTAATGAATGAGTTATTTTTTAAATTATTTTTTGAGTAATTGATGCTTAAAAATTAATAGGGTGGAGAGAAAAAAAAAAGGTAAAGAAATTTAGTTTTTGATGGTGTAAAATTAATGAGAGGTGGGGGGAGAAGAAAAGTGAAGGAGAGGGTTTGTATTGGTAATTGATGTTTAATAGGGTGTAGGGATATCTGATGGTTGAAATATTAGGGTGGGGAGAAGAATTGGGGAAGGAGTGAGACGTTTTAATTGTCCTAATTGATGTGTAAATTTAATGAATGAGTTATTTTTAAATTATTTTTTGAGTAATTGGATGCTTTGAAGTACTAAGGTAGAGAGAAGAGAGGAAAATAATTCAATTTTTGATGTGTGTAAAAATTATTGAGAGGGTGAGGAAGAAGAAAATGTGAATAGGGGGTTTGTATTGATAACTGATGTTTTAATAGGGTGCAAGAGAAGAATTAGGAAAGACTTCAATTTTAATTTGTTTTTGGAGAACTGATGTATTGAAATAATATGATTTAGAGAAGAAAAAAAGAAAGAGAGAAGAATAAGGAAAGAATTCAGCTTTAATTATTTTTTAGATAATTGATGTTTTGAAATAACATGATGTAGAGAAGAAAAAGGAAAGAGAGAAAAATAAGGAAAGAATTCAGTTGTTAATTTTTTTTAGGTAACGAACATTTGAAATAATAGGGTGTAGAGGACAAAAAAAGAAATATGTAAGATGTTAATTTCAAAATGTGGTATGCTAAAAAATTAAAATCTGATGTGGTATAAAACTAATAGGGGGCGGGGAGAGGAAAAAAAAAGAGTCACTAGCTTTTAATTTTTTTAAAAAGTGACGTGGGGATAATATTAAAATCTTACTTGTCAGTATTAGATTTTTTTAATTTATAAGTATCAATTTTATTATATAATATAGATATGGATTTCATGTGGTGATATGATGAATAACTACTTTTGTTCTCTTATTTAAAATTATATTTAAAGCATAAATTGGGATCATTATTTATATCATATATATATATAGGAGATGGGTTCCCATGGTGATGTAATGAATCAATTTAAACTTTAAAATAATCATGTGAATACCCTTTTTTTTTTTCATTATTAAATTGTAATAAATGTAGTGTTTAATATTTAAAATATTTAGGTGCAATATGTCATACTTGTCACTCATCAATTATTGCAGTGAATAAAAAAAATATTCAAAATATAATATCTTAACAAATATATTAAAATACTAATAAAAAAAAACATATTTATATAGCTTTCTTACAATTTAAATTCAAACCGTCAACGTCCTCATAACTATAAGTAATGTGTTAGTCACTTACTCTTAATATGAAACGAGTTATGCCAATTGGTTGGCTTCATTTTTTTTATTTTTTATTTTGTTTTAGTGGTAAGATGGTTGTCTATGTTAGCTTCTGTACTAATTTACATTTTTTTGTCAAGTAAAGATTATGTCACCCACTAATAATGAATTTAAACCTCCACTAATTTCAATTTATGATCCAATCAAATAAACATGTCATTCATACTTCAACTAGAGAATTTTACTTCTCACCATTATTTTTTGATATTCTTTAATGATCCTTGTGCTGCGATTATTTATTTATATTAATATAAATTAGAAGAATATCACTTTTAAATTATTTATTAATGAAAATTAGTGAACTTTTTATAATTAAATATATTCACGTTTTAAAAGCGATTATTATAAAGTGATAATTTATTATGAGTTCAAGCACAACAACATTATCATTTATTTGTACCTTTTTTTAAAATTCATGAGTTAATAAAACCATTAAAAAAATCAAGACTATAACAAGAATATATAAACATGTTAGGCCAATAAAAATTTAGTTTAATTGATTAAGATTAAGATATTGAGATCTCTTGACCTAGATTCAAATCCTATTGTTGTATCCATTGTGAGTATTTGTATGTTTATGTAAATTATTTGGTATATGTGAAGTTGTAATTAATATTGTTAATTATTGATTGTTGAATTAAATTAAAGAAATTTTTTATTCGGTTTGGAACTAATTACGTGAATTCAATTGAAATTATGATTTGCAGCTTGAAGAAATCAATTGTTGGTGGAGAGCGTCCCGTCAATTGCTATGAATGCCCCTCCCTTATTGTGTTGTTCAATCTAGTGTAATAAATCTCCCTTGTTTCTTATAAAAATAATAATAATAATTTAGTGTATTAGAATATTTATATATATATATATATATGATTAAATAGAAGAGAGAGCTTGTAAAGTTTTTACACTAAATAATCCCAAGAGTAAACTCAAGTTTAATTAGGTCCATTCCTAACTACCGGCGCACACTCAAAATTACTTACTGGTGCACTCAAATTGACTTCTACTTGCTGCTGCACACACACGGGAGCCACCTTCTCAAATAGACTAGCTAGCCACTTGGCTGTACTGGTACAATAGTCAAGCCTAGGGGTGTCAACGACAAGGAGAGTCGAACCCAAGACCTCTTAGTGAAAATTTGTACAGTTTACCACTAAACCAAGTAACAATTTGTGTTAGTTTTGTTGTATATAAATATATTTATTATAAATATATATATAAATAATAAAAAAATTATTAAATAATATTAAACGAGCTCGCTCGCTCACGAGCTCATGAGCCGAGCTTTGGAAAGATTGAGCTCGGCTCGTTTTACTAAACGAGCTTAAAATAAAGCTCAAGATCGACTCGTTTAGAAAACGAGCCGAGCTTGATCCGAGCTCTTAACGAGTAGCTCACGAGCTGTTCACGAGCTAGCTCGGCTCATTGCCACCGGACTCAAGCCACCACCTTCAACCTGATACAATTTCTATAGCTGCTAGTCTTTGATCAAAAATAATATTTTTTTGTTTGTCTTCATAATTTAAGCCATACACTCTACTCCAAAAATTTATAATTTGTTATTTATTATTTCGATTTCTGAAAATTGCATGCAGGATTTATTATCTTCATAAGAATGGTCCCCTGCTCTACATATATAATATAGACATCAAATCAAGATTCTTTGTCAATAAAATTGGTACCTTGGAAAGTAGTATATATACTACTTCGTTAAGTCTTGTGTATCTATTACCTAAATAAATAAATAAAACACTTGTACATTGGCCACCACCTCCATTTGATTTAATTTAACTTAGTTGACCTTCATTAAGAATCGACAAAAATTACACTTAACCTCCCCTCTTATTAGAAATAAGACTCCGGACCTCTAATACTTTAATAATAAAGAGAGAGAGAATTTTAAACTTAAAACAATGTGGAACATGGGCTTTAAATTCTTGCAGAGGCAACCGACAATTTTACACAAATTAGCAAGCAAAAAATTCTAATTTAGATCCATTTCTTTGATTGATCTTCCTTTTCTCTTTCTCCATTTATAAATGGCAACCAGCATCATAACAACCAGCCTGCCTATCATTTTCCAGAAAACAGTCATACCTATAATCAGAAACAGAGAGAATCATGCTCACCACGAGCCAATTGCCTACCCTGATTGGTATTCACCAGAAACAGGACTTTACAAAAAGCAAACACAAACAGATAGGACCTTCCAGCAGACCCTTTTCTTGATGTTGTTCCTTTATCTTTTCCCAAAAACATAATGGGGTTTCAGCTCTCATTGATTCCTCAACTGGGTTTCAATTTCTTACCAGAACTTTTTCCTTGTGGTCGAATCCATGGCATCTGGTTTACACAAAATGAGTGTCTCAAAATCTGATGTGGTTTTGCTTCTACTCCCAAATTCCATTTACTACCCCATTATTTTCTTGGGAATTCTCTACTTAGGAAGCAGTTGTTACAACCATGAATCCTCTCTGTACTATCCAGAGATAAAGAAGCAGTTGCTGATTCCTCGTTTCTTGGCTTTTACTCTGTCAGAAAAATGTGAAAAAATTGAAGTATTGGGTATTCCTGCAATTGAAGTGCCTGAATTTGTGAATTCAAATCCAAATCCATCAGTTTTCTATGAACTCATTTCTGGGAATCATGATTTGCTTTCAAAGCCAGTGATAAATCAAGAAGACATTGCAGTTATATTGTATTCTTCAGGGACAACAGGTGCAAGCAAAGGTGTTATCCTAACACATAAGAATTTCATTTCCATGCTTGTGCTTAACGTTAGACTTGACGCTACACTGTACAATGATCTCGGCGGGGAAAATGTGTATCTTGCTGCTCTGCCAATGTTCCATGTCTATGGCTTGTCACTTTTTCAATCTGGGTTGATTAGTTTGGGTTCTACCGTTGTTATAATGAAGAAATTTGATGCTGATGAAGTTGTCAAAGCAATTGATAAATACAAAGTTACACACTTTCCTGTTGTTCCACCAATATTAACGGCTCTCACAAAGAAAGCACAAGGTATTAATGGAAGGAGTTTGCAGAGCTTGAAACAAGTTACATGTGGTGCAGCAACTTTGAGCAGAAAACTTATTGACGAATTTGTCCATTCTCTTCCTCATGTTGACTTTGTTCAGGTAAATTATAAGTACAGAAACGTTTTCTTTCGTTTTCATTTTCTTTATTATCATGGGAAGACACATTAAAGTTCACATAGGGGAAGTACCATGCTTCAAACCATTAGCTTCAGTTGTTATGGGAGACCGGTGATTCTTATTCTTTTTTACACAAAAAAATAGGTATTTTATTTACTATTAAATTTTTATTTTAAATACGAGAATAAATGTCGACAAGATTTTTAACTGTAACATCATTTTTAATCTCAAATACCATACCAAAATTAAATTCTGTTTTTACATGCTCATCGTAGTCTACTGCCTACTTATCATTCTGTTTCCCCTGTCAAACATAATTTTCCTGTGACTACCAGCACATGCAATTAGCCAATAAATAAAGTTTTTTTTTTGTCCTTTTTGTCTTTTTTGCCCTTTGTCAATGTCTGAAAATTGACCCAATTATTAAATGGCCTGTACAATATTACTCAGCCATTAATACCAAGACTTTTTTCTTTTCTCTTTTTTTTGAAAATAACAAGACCAAGATCAATTATTATCAACCTTCTGTACCACATGAATCAGGTTGATCTCTGTACGAGTCACCTGACAATGTCCTTTTTTTTTGGCTAAGAAAATAACAAGACCAAGACCAATTATATCAACCATCTGTCTCACATGAATCATGTTGTATCTCTGTACGAGTTACCTAACGATGTCGTTTCTTTTGTTTTTTACCCAATAATAGGGTTATGCAATGACAGAGTGTGGGGCAGCATTTCGTGGCTTTAATACTGAGAAGTTTCACAAATATTCTTCAGTTGGATTATTAGCTCCAAACATGGAAGCCAAGGTGGTAGATTTGAAAACTGCTTCCTTTTTACCTCCACTCTCCGTTGGTGAACTTTGGTTAAGAGGATCTGCAGTTATGAAAGGTAATAATTATTATTTTCTCTTTTACCTTATTACCTAATTTTGAATTTAAGAAAAAATATATATATTGAAAATAAAAGTAAACGAATAAAAGAAACACATCGAATTGGTCATACATCAACTTCAAACTGTACACATCTCTTGAATTCTTTCCATGTGAGAAAAAAACATCAACATCATATATCGTTACTTTTTATTAATCTTGCATATCATCCGAGTAACAAATTACAAAATCAACTATACTATATACTATAAAATGAAAATTATATATTGATCAAAACTCTTTCTACTTAATTAAATGTGAATCAAATGGTATGCTTGTATGACTAACTTTCATCTTTTGAAAAATGGTACGTAATTACCTATT
>CM055618.1:4316581-4388648 GCA_029379385.1 Quillaja saponaria
GATTATTATCACACTCTACCAACCTTTAAGGTTACTAGCTCTGATACCATAAGGGGAAGCTAGCGCACACAGATAAGAAACAAAATACATAGAGCATATGCAAAAAGTTGCAATAAGATTCAGCAGCCTGGAAACTCAAATACTATATATCCATGACTCTTTAACACATTACAAGTATGACAATTAAAATATTGTTGATTCAAAAATAAAACCCAGACTCAACTATTAAACATCAAATGATCACTGAAAATATCAATAGTGGTTCCCTGTACGATGGAATATGCCGTAATATGTGTAACAACCTGTTTATAAAATTGACAGTATCTCATAGTATCATAGTATACATATGAGCTCGCTCCAAACAAAACATGAAAATCACTATGGTAAATTCAATATATTTGACAACAATGCATAACACCCTAAGTGACTGCAGGTATCGTCCTTTACACTCCAAGTGTGCAATTTCCAAGATATACCTTGTTGTAGCAGAATCGGCAGGTACCAATTTCGTTCATGACCAACAGTGATTTCCTAGAAACTAAAAAAAATTCAACCACAAAGGAAAGAACGAGTCACAAGAACTCAGTGAGCAAATAATGTACCCTAAGGATACCGGCATCACACAACACATATATTATAGCTTAAATTCATATTTGAATTACTTACAGCACTTACGTAATTACAATTCTCATATGATCTCAGTTCACAGAATGTCAACATATCATTCAAACAACCAAACAACAACCACAAACAATTTAACAAACAAAGGGCCAAACAAGTAATTAACCCTATACACAATAATATCTCCCCCCACTAGGCCTTTATGCCCATGCACACAAATTAATTCTCTGTACACAATCTATCCCACTGGGGCTAAGCACTCCATTTGTTTTAAAATAATTGTCATAATTAGAATAACTCATATCAAATGTCAAATGTCAAATATCCAAGGGTGCACCTGGATTTTTAATTTCGAACATAAAATCATTTCTCAGAAAATTTCACTTTGTTGGCCCTTATCAAACACATATAATTCATTTAAATCACTAAATAACTTATTTGCTTATTTCTCATTATAACGCATCGATTCAAATGTACAAATAATTGTACACCAATAATCTGGTAACTATAAAGCACATAATTCACATCACAAGTTTAAGGACGTGGTTCGTCAGTCCGTCTAGTCTGTGAAGGTGTCGAAATGTCCTCAGCACGATCCAAAACTGAAAATTATAAATTCATACATTACTCTTAGTAATCATTGCAGTATTAATTCTAGGATTCCTAAATCTTTTGTATATATCCTGTGATAACCTGATAACGAAAAATCGAGTTTAGATGCAATGGTTAAATTTATGTTATCAAATAAAACAATTTAATTAAATAAAAGTATAGTTAAATATGTTATATTTTGATACCTTAGTGTAAACCCGAGTATACGTTTTGGGATTTTTTTTGGTTTCGCAAAGTAAATAACATTTTTACCAATATAATTCCAAGTGAGTGACTAATTAATGTATATGGTAAAAATACATTAAGATTTAATCTCTACCACAAGCCAATTTAAAACAGGTGAACAATACATTAAAACATATGTGGGTATATAACTAGATAAATACATATATATAACATGTTTAAGACATGTGACTTTGACTTGGATTTTCTTTCTTTCTTTATGTAGTGCTTCTCCTCTCTTTGACAAAGCCTTGCTTCCTTCTCCTCCATGCCCATAGCTTTAATTCTTGAAGATCTTCATCCCTCTCGGCCACTCAGCTTCCATCCAATAGCTTCACCTCCCTGTCTTGCTTTTGGTTGTGAATTTCCAACTCTTTACCACGTCTGTTGGGGAATTCCTCCTCCTTCTCTTTTGTTCAAGGACCTCTGATTACTTTTTGCTTTGCTTTTCCATGTTGAATTGAGCACCATTGCTGCAAATTTTTTTTCCATTCATGACTAGCCGTCATGAGCAGCCCCTCTAGCCATGAAAATTCCCTTGATCGTGAGCTGTTTCAGCTCATCCCCTGCTATATATCTTGTTTCCTTCTTCTTTTTGCTAGCATATGTATGTGGTATCATCTAAAGGCAGCCATTGGTAGATAAGGCCAGGGAACCTTTACTGGTACCTTTCAAAAAAAAAATTTGTTGTGTATTTGCCTCATGCCTTCGTCGAATTTATGATTAATGCTATATTGGAATCAAATGGTCACAGTTATGTAAGTCTCATGGTGAGATATATATATGATACTTGCTCATAAGCTAGAACAAAATATGCATATAAGGTAGTTGATAAAATATTTACAAGAAAATACATTGTAACTTAATGAGTAAAAATTTGTGGATTGATATCGAAAGTGACAACTTAAATTCTTGATTAATTCTAAATCACTAATACAATCTTGAATTAGGAGTAATGTTAGTGAATTAGTATTGACATGAGGGTAGTATGAATTCAAAGCTATGACAGTGGTGGAAAATGAGAGTTAACTGGGTTTTGAAGTGGGTTGCCAGGGCAATATTCATGGATGAAAGAAATCCTGGGTTTTAGGTGCTTTTGGAGCTGAATTAAATTAAGATTCCAAGAGAGAATGTGTAGCTTAGGGTCTTGATTGTTAGAGCTGCTCGACTGAGGCTAGGTCATTGCAGGATTTTAGTGAACTTTAGTTAGGTTGGGAGGCTTTGTCGGGTTTTTGGTTGGAATTAGCATAGGACCTCTAAGTAAAAGTTGTTCTTAGCATACTAAAGAGAAAATTTGGAGTTGTGCAGGTTTTAATTCCTTATTATGAAACATAGGAGGTGGTGAAAATTAGGATATGATTTTTCGGGTATTAATTGAACCTGTTCTAGTGTAACTTGCTTTAGAGGGTCCTACAAGATGAATTAGGAGAAGAGTGCTGAAAATGAAATATTCCTAACATGTTGAAATACTAGTCAATTACACTAAAACAAGTTCAATCGATATCTGAAAATCATAACCTTGATTTCCACCACCTCCAAAGTATTAATAATAAAGAATTAAAACCCTGAACATCTCCAGATTTTCTCTTTAGTATGCTAGGAACAACTTTTACTGAGAGGTTCTACTCTAATTTCTACTCTAATTTCTACCATAAACCCAACAAAGTCTCCCGAACTAACTAAAGTCACTAAAAATTCTGCATGGACCTAGCCTCAGTCCAGCAGTTCTAACAATCAATACACTTGGAATCAGATTACAAAATTTTGTAGACATCATCTCAAGATCCTAAGCTACATTTTATATTTTGAACTCTTAATTTAATTCAGTCCTGAAGACACTTGAAATACTACATTTCTTGCACCCACGAAATCTGCCCCCTGCACCCTTCAAAACCACTTAACTCTCTTTAGCTTAACACATTAACCAACCCTTTTCTCCTGTTATGAACTTTTATTCAAACTCCACAACAACCAACCAACAAGAAATTAAATCCACCAAGTTCTTCTACTCATTCCATTACAAGTTTCATTTAGGCATTTTAACAAACACCTTAAGAGCATAATTAATTTCATTTTATGTGTATATGTATATATACATACACCAAGAAACCAATACAATTCCATCAATTTCCATGTTAACTATATTCCAAATATTAAATTCAAGTTGAACTAATTACTTATTCATCAAAAACTTGAAATATACAATTCTAACATTAACATATCCAAATTCCAAAACTTCCTCTTCTATTACCACCCTTTTTCGTTACTTTCAAATTCTAATTCATCTTCCTAACTTCTTTAAATTTTAACTCTCAGTCAATACAAAAAGGAAGTAACTTTAATTCTAAGAAATAAAATTCACTTAGTTGAAAAAGGGAACTTGAAAATACCAAAATCAGAGGATATCCACCATGGAAGGTGGTGGTTGTACTTGTTAATACTGTCATGAAAAGGTTTGTGGCTGCCAGCAGTTGGAGCTGCTGCCTCCCTCAATAACGACTACCTACTCAAGGCTAGAAATATACCACAGTTGGAGAAGGATGCATAGGAAGAAGCTGATGGCAGCACGGCTTGGATAGAGGTTGAACAAAGTCAAGTTAGCAGCAAAAGGAAAAGAACTCAGCTGCTGAAAATATCCAAAGAAAATTTGAATCTAAGTAAATCAACAAAGTGAACTTTAAATTATCTATATATCCAATTATTTTCTTATTTTAATTTGTTTCATGGAATTTTATGATTTACATAATCATGATAATTTACGTACAACATCCTAAAATGTAGGGCTGTGCACGGTTCGGTTCGGTTCGGGTAGTGGTAAATTTTTGAACCAAATCGAATATTTTAGATAATAAAATTTAAGAACGGAGCCAAACTGAAAATAGACATAACCCAAAATTACCCAAACCAAAAAAATATGAGTAGTTTGGATCGGGTATTCGGTTACCTGAATTTATTAATATTCACTAAAATTAATTTGAAAATTATATTTTTTTTTGTTTTTGAATCTTATATTTTTTTAATTCATTAGTTATTATAAAATAAAATTACAAAAAACATAATATATCAACATATTCAACACAAATAAAAATATAAAATTATAAATTAACACAACAATACATTAAAAAAAATTATATATTTTAATTTTCAGGTAACCACAAGTACCCATGTGCACTCAACCTCACTACCCGTAACCGAACCGAAAATAATGGTATTAAATTTAACTACCCGAACCCAACTAAATGAGTAAAATACCTAAATTTAATCGAACCGAATTACCGGTTTTGTTCGGGTATTCAGTTTTTCTGGGTTTCTTGCACTGCCCTACTAAAATGTACGCCAGACATTGAGTTATAATAGTCATATCTCCCAGGTAATTGTGAAACTATCTAAAAGGGGTAAATTTTGAATAAGTTCATGAAATTTAATATTTATATACTTTTTGTAATTAAAAGGTTATAACCTAAAAAATTAACAAAGTACGTAATATTGGGGAAAATTTAATTGCAACTCCAGAAATATGATTGAGCCAATGACTCATATGAACGCAAGGAGTGACAAATGAAATTGGTAAATGGTGAGTGGTTAATTACTACCCTTTGGTTACTAGATTGTTATGTGTATTTGAATTGATGTGTTACATAGAAAATAAGCATGGGTAGTGTTTCATTGAGTTATGTGAATTATATTTGATGGTTGAAATTATTTGTGCTTATTAAGGTCAACAAAAAAAAATTTCTCCAAAATGATTTTTACTTTTGAAATTGAAATCCAAGTGCACCTAACTGATTGGATATGAAATATTATGATTCTGACAATTGTTTTAAAAGAATTGAGTGCTCAGTCTTGGTCGGATGGATTGTGCACGGAGAATTAACCTGTTGTGCAGGTGCGTAAATGCCTAGTAGGGGGAAATACTATTGTGCGGGGTTGATTTTTAGTAACAGGAGTTTAGTGTATGGTGTCGCTGAGCTCGTGATCTGTTGACAAAATACGGCAAGGTATTTTCCAAGATCTCAGACTCAGACCTAGTATTTGTCTTGTTTATAATATGGAAAGAGTGGAGCTCCTTACTTTGTTTGTGTTGTTGTTGTGTAAGAATAAGAGTTTATAGGTTTGTATTTTAAGGCATGTTCCATATTGTAGGAACCTCTGCCGAAATTTTCTGTAAATTGTTATTTATTTAGTGTTTAAAGTTAACTTATGTTTTATACCATTTACTTTTATTCTTTAGATTAGTCAAGAGTTTTATTTGTTTTAATTATTTGAAGTTGAAGGTTACGGAAGTTTAATTATCTAATCTTCCAGTCAGTCATGTCTCCATGAGGGGTGTGATAGTTACCTTCAAAAGATTCTCTCATCTTTTTACAAATAAGCATAAATGGTTTTACACTATTTTTAGTGAAAAGGAAAGAAATTATTGGATTTCTATGTATAAGCAGTATATGAAAAAAGTCCATAAAAAACCTGGATTCTTTAATTGGCTTGAAAGAGCATTTAGATATCACAAAAAGGAATGACCTAATTTTGATAATCCTCAATTCCTAAATGTTATAGAAGTTGCTTACCAAAATTTCTTTACAAAAGAAGAAAAACATAATTCCTCAATTTATCCCCCAGAATCCTCCTTTTCTGTTAAAAAATCTAGATGATAAATTTTGGCAAGTCCTTACTCTACTATGCCAAAAGAAGCATCTACTTCAAATGCTATGGTTGAAATATCCAACTAGAATAACTATACAAATTTGTTCCTATAATTTTTAGGAAAACAATCTTTTAGGATAAAAAATTTTCTTATATAAGAAAAATCTTCGCAGCAAATCTTTTCATAAGCTTCAGGATCCTCCTCGAAGGAAACACCAAAATAGATCCACTGATAATGAAGCCTCCTCCTAAAGTAAATCTGAAATTTAGAAAAGCTACTAAAGTTAATGATAAAACTTTTATTGATGAATTAGTATGTAGATTACAAACTTTAAATCTGTCTAAAAAGAATAATAAAAGTGTTAATGTGTTGAGTCAAAACAAACCAGATTCATCTGAAAATAAAGAATTTTATCTGGAAGTTAATAAACTTCATTGGAATAAAAAATGCCTACTGCCCCATCAAAAATATATTACCCTAGACCATCACCTCTGGAACTTCAATATAAAAATAATGCCATCCAGGATAGGGTACAATTTTATGGAAAGTCAATAGGTGAATAGAATATTGATAGTTTGGTAGAATATCAAATTCTTTAAACCACTAAACACATACTTATGTATGCGGTAGCATGTAGATCAAATGGAAATCAAGACCATGAAATAGCTTTAGCTATTTTAAGTGGATTCACTGGTCAGTTACTTAGATGGTGGAATTTCCATTTGTTAGAAATCCCTAAACAAGAGATTTTAAACTCAATAAAACAAGAAAATGAAAATTTGGTTACTAATATAGCTAATACTCTAATCTATACTATTATAACCCTCATAACCCGATAATGTAAAATCGAGTTTTATATGCAAGGTGTTAATTTAAGTTATAAAATAAATGAATTAATTAAATAACAGTATAGTTAAACATGTTATAATTTGATATCTTAGTATACAATTTTAAATATTGTGTATTTATTATCGTAAAGTAAATAACACTATAACCAAGTCAATTCAAGTGAGTATTATAATATATAGGTATATATTAAGATTTAATTCCCATCACAACCAAATTAAATAAATAAACAATACCATTAGATAAATATATAACAACAAGATTAAAAGGGAACCACACATTTAAATATTGACCATAGCCTTAAATATCTTGTATTAGTTAATTTTATTTTTTTACTTGTTTTGTCCCCTTTTGTTTTCTTCCTCCTATGACCGACTTTATTTTTGGAAGGTTCATGATTTCTCTTTATTCCTCTTCTCCACCACCTCTGTTTTCAGCTTGTTGGTCCCCTGTTTCAGCTTCAACGTGTTGGAGAGTTCAGCCGTTATTTCCCTTCCAAAAACTAGTGTGTGTGCACATGTTTGGTGCCTTGGTGTTCGTCCTATTTTTCCTATGTGTAGCCTTCCTTCTACTGCTGCCAAGATGAAGTTTTGAGTTGTAATTTCCTCCAAACCAGCAGTTGCCTTCTCTTTTTAAACTTCAGCTACTGCTTTGTCTTTGGAGTAAAATTTACTCTCAACCATAATAGCCACAAGGCCGCTGAAATCAAGGGTAGCAACCTCCTTGCTTGCGTGAATGGTGGTGGACAGTAGCAAGGTATTGCTACCCATGAGCTACTTGCACCATCCAGCAAGCTGTGTGGTAACTGTTTGCTAACTTAGGGTAGCTAGGCCGAGAAAGAGGATTCTTTCCTTCCTTTTCTCTTTTGTTCTTGCTCCGTTTTTGCATAGCTTGAAAGGGATAAGAGTAAATGTGGGTCATTAGCTCGGTTGAGAGTTTCAGCAGCCAAGAAATTCAAGCCTGCAACCTCTGCCATCTTGCTTATCCTCCTTTGGGTGCTTTCCATGCGTGTGGAGGTGAAACTTAGCCATGGCAGCAACTTGCAGGGGATGCTCTGCAATTCGTTTGATTATGCCCTGCACTGGTTTGGCAGCAACAATACTTGGCTGTAACCTTCTTGTGGGGGGTGTTGGTAAGGTAAATTCATGTCTTGGAAGGTTGTTTATGAAAAAGGCAGCTTGTTTTGGACTGAATTAGTTTGTATTTGGTACATACCTTCTTGGGATAGCCATGCATGAGGTAGCAAAAGGTGAAAAAAAATTGTTCATAGAATAGGTTGATTGTCAGTTATTATGGTTGTTAGCCAAATAAGGCATTAGAGGGTTGTTAATTAGTTTATGTGTTATATATATGAATGAAAATCTTGATAAGTAGTAAGTTAGGTTAGATTAATTATTGGGAATTTTCTTATGTAAGTCTAATGCTTGTTAAGCTAATAAAAGTTTGAGCATAAGGATTTAGGAGAGTTTAAATCATAAACTAAAGTCTAATAACAGTAAATATACATCATGTCCTTGTATAAAATTATGAAAATAGGAAGATTAGAGGCATGATATAAGAATTGGAAATTGTTAACACTAGAATGGTATAGTTCAACTTTTGATGAAAGTTAGGTAATTAGTTTAAGTTAAATTCAAGTTGGTTGATTATTATTGGAATTTAAATAAAAAGTTCATAAATAAGAAGAATGGTTGATTAGTATGGTGAATTGAGGATTTGATGAAAGTGAGTAATGGGTATGAACAAAGGAGGGTTAGTAGTGAGTAGAGTGTTGAAAAATGAGAGTTAATAGGTTTTAAGGGGATGCAGGGCCAAATTTCTTAGGTTAAAGAAATATGGTGTTTCAAGTGCTTTCGAGGCTAAATTAAATTAAGGATTCAAAAGAGAAAGTGTAGCTTAGGATCTTGAGATGTTGTCTACAAAATTTCTTAGCTTAGTTCCAAGTATATTGTTAGTTAGAGCTGTTAGATTGCGACTCGGTCATATAGGAATTTTAGTGAATCTCAGTCAATCTAGGAAACTTTATCATAGGTTGTGGTTTGAATTAGTCTAGGATCTCTGAATACAAGTGTTCTGGTCATACTAAAAGAAAATTTGGACTAGTGCAAGTTTAATTCTTTGTTGTGTATTTTGGAGAGGGTGGAACTCAAGGTGATGATTTTTGGATGCTAATTGAACTTGTTGTAGTGTAACTAACTTTAGAGGGTTTTAAAGGTTGAATTAGAAATAGAGTTATGCAGATGGAATGTTCCCAATACCTTGATAAGAAAGACTGGAAAGTTTCGAAATTTAATTCCCTAGTATGACGTTTTTATAAGCCTTAGAGTCCGATATTGACAACTAGGAATTTATGCAATGCCCTATTTTTGGTTCATGTAAGGAATTAAGTGGGTTCAAGACTAATTTTAGGAAAAAAATTTAAAAATAAAGATAGATATACTTGTCTATTAATAAACTTGACAAACGGAATTAGATTTCCTTTTTCCTAGAGAAAGTTATGTTCAATTAACTAAGGTAAGGTTAGAGCTGTCAAAATCCTGCGTTTTGCAGAATTTGATGCAACTTCAAAGAATAAACTGTATTAATATACAAATCTAAAAATTACAAATGATATATCGTTATAAAAAGACATGTGTCTAGTATTTAATAAATTTTACAAAACTGGATTTGGAATTTTCTAGGAAAAGATATGACTACTAGAGTGAATACTGGTCCAAACTCTATGTTTGGACAGTTTCAATATCTTTAACTCACTATTGTTTTTTTTTTTTTATCTTTTCTATTAGTTTCACTACTATATTTTCTAGGAAAAGATATGACCTAATATACACTTGATGAGATGCGTGAACGCCAGTGTAAGTGATGCACGAAATTGTTAAAGGTGAGTGGTTAATGGTTGACTTTAGGGGCTAGATTATTATGTGCCATTGTATGTGTATTTAAATAAATGTGCTAGTGTAATGTTTTAGTAAGTTATTTGAATCATACTTGTTTGAAATTGTCTGTGGTTGATAAGAGCTAACAAATCAAAATTTTTTCTGAGAAATTATTTTTATTTCTGAAACCAAGGGGTGCACCTAGGATATGTTGATTTGAAATTCTGATATATTCTAATTTTGATAAATGTTTTTTCTTTTTTTAAGTTTAAGTGCTCAGCCTCAATGGGATATATTATGTATGGAGATTAATCAGTTGTGCAGGCATTTAAATGCCCGGTAGGAGATGATACTATTATACGGGGTTGAGTTACTCATTGGCCCTTTGTTTGCTTTGTATTCTATGATTGTTCTAATTAATTTGTGATCCTATGAATCATGCAAGTTGTGAATTTATGACAATTATAAATGTGTACGTGTATTTTGAATTAAGACATGAACATTTTCACATGATGTTAATTGATTATATATGTTATATACTTGTGTTGAGCGATGCTAATACATTTTGGGTACGATTTTCCACTCACGGAGTTCGTTGGACTTGTTTATGATATAGATGGAGCATAGCTCCTTGTTGTCTTTGTATTATTGTTATGTAAGACCACGAACATCTATGTTTGTATTTTGAGTTATGTTTCTATATTCCAAGGAACTTCTACCATAAATTTCAGTAAATTGTTGATTATTTTAGAAAATAAACTTTTGCAGTGAACTTCGGTTTTAGGAAAATTACTTTGATTATTTAGTTGGGTCAAGAGTCATGTATGTTACTTTATTTTGAAGTCAAGGTTACAGCGGTTTGGTTATCCAATCCTTCAGTTAGTCATGTCTTTGTGAAGGGTGTGATAGATACAATAATAAATCATTTTATGATAACTAATATGCTTAGATTAGATAGATCTCATGAATAATTGATAAATTTAAGATACCCAAATTTATCTTATTTTTAATGGTATAAGAATATTTTTCTGTCTAGAGTTTTATCAAAGATGAAATAGCCAAGCTAATTTTTGGAAAAAAAAAAAAAAAAATTTAGCTGGTCTTTCAACTCCATATACTGATAAGATTAGAAATAAATTAAAAGAAAAACATAGAGGTAATATACCTTATAATAGCTATACTTATGGAGAGTTAGCTTCAGAAGTAGTTTCTGTAGAATATCTTTATGTAATAAAATAAGGTTAAAATGCCAAATAGATAAAGAAAAATTAAGTGGAAAGAAGGCATTAGGGACCTTTTATGAACAATTTGGTTATCCTACAGGGAGCCATTATAGTCTAAAAAGACTCAAAAATTTAATAAAAAAATTCTCTAATAAGCCCTTCAAGAGAAAACATTATAAAAAAGAGGATAAAATTAAAATAGGTTATCACGAATTAAGTAAAAAACTTATAGCAAAGGAAACTAATTTTAGAAAAGTTCCTTTCTACTATAAATCTAGCAAGACAGGACATTATCAAAATAAATGTCAAATTAAAAAGAAGATAAAATGCTTTTCAGATAGATGAAAGATTAAAAAGATTCTTATGTCAGATTCTTTTAGAAGACTCTAAAGAAGAAAAAGAAGATATTTTTGCTTTTATTTTAGAGCAACCCTTAGAAAAGTCAGAGTCAAACTCAGAAGAAGAAAAAACTTATTATGGGTCTGAAAATTCTCATTGCTGTCCTAATAAAGATTACGAGGAGTGTATTATCAAAAATTTAGGATTGAGTAATCTTGACATTAATGTACTTTTTAAAGAAGAAAGTCTAATTGTAGACTTAATAGATAAAATACAAGACCCAGAAGAAAGACAAATACAATTAGAAAATTATATTCAAATGTCTTATAGGGGAAAGAATAATCCAGGAATCAAAGAAAGTATAAGAGGTGATTCCTACTCTTTCAAAAATATAATTGAAAGAGTAAAAACCGCTAATATTTATTAGAGACGACAGAAGTCGTATGCAGATAACTGTAGGTGGCAATTAGAATTTGAAGTAGGTGATCACGTGTTTCTGAAAATGTCTCCTTTTAAAAGGCATTATGAGATTTGGTAAAAAAGGAAAACTGAGTCCGAAATTTATAGGGCCCTTCCAGATCCTAGATCATGTCAGAATAGTGGCATACATGCTAGCATTACCCTCAGATTTGGATAAAGTGCATCAAGTATTTCATGTATCAATGCTTCATAAATATTTGCCAGATGAATCCTATATTTTACGAATTTAGGAGGTGCAAGTCGAGAATGACGTACGAGAAGCAACCAGTGCAAGTTATTGATAAACAAGTTCGTAAACTCCGATCGAAGATTATTCCTTTTGTAAAAGTTTTATGGCAACATCATGGGGAAGGTGAAGCCACTTGGGAATTTGAGAGTGAAATGAGATGACGATATTCGTATTTATTTGAATAATTCAGGTAAACGATATACCCTTATAACTCTCCATCCGAAATTCAGGACTAATTTCTTTTAAGGGTGGAGATTGTTAGAACCCGATTACCTAACGTATATTTTAGGATGTTGTACGCAAATTATTATGATTATGTAAATCACGAAATTTCATGGGATAAGTTAGAGTGGCATAGTACTTATGTATTCAGGGTTATGCGGGTATAGTTACCCATTCCTCCGGCCAATCATATCTCTATTTGAGAATGTGACAACAGTATAGTTATTTGTTATTGTGATGAAAATAGAAGTGGAGCTCCTTGTTGTCTTTATTGTTATGGTTGTTATTGTATAAAAATAGGAATGTGTGTTTATATGATATAGGCATGTTCCCTTTTTACGGGGAACCTCTACTGCAATTTTTTATAAATCGTCATAAGTTTCAGTAAACAAATTTTTAGTTACCTCTGTGAGGGGTGTGACAATAGTAACATCAACTTGTGTCTTTAAAGAGAAAAAAAAGAAATTGTTTTAACTTTTATATATATATATATAAATTTATCCACTCAGTGTAAATTTCTTTTTTTACTATCAATGAATCTGAATGCACCACATGCACTTCATGCTAATTAACTCATTCAATTTTGGCCATCACTCGTTGATTTTTATCAAATAAGATGAGTGTTATGATCCTCTGAACTGATAAGTGCAAAATCTTATCGTGATAGTAAATAAAATATTAGCTTCAATTATCAAATTAAATTGATATATTCACATAGTTGTAGGGATATTTTTATACCTAAAGTCTTCTAAGAAGGAATGAATGAATTACATAGCTTGATATGTGCAATTGAAATAAAGATAAATGCTAAAATTTGTGGGTCAATGATATGGTGAGTAAATGATATGATGTGGGAGTTATTTGTGGATCAACAATTTTGGGGAGTAATGGTAGGATGGGAGACTGTGGGCAAAATATTATGTAGAATTTTTTTGTTCATAAACATTTGAGAATTCTTTTTATATATGTAAAAATATTTTTAAGAAATCTAATGCTTATCTAATATAAAATAGGAGAAAGGAGAAAGGACTTTTGTGGTATACACTACTTTTTTTGGATTCAAAAATTGTAATTCCAATGTTTCCTCTTAATGCCACGTGGGGACATTTTGGTACACACTACTTTTTTGGATTCAAAATAGGAGAAAGGACTTGAAATCAAATGTTTCTCCACACCTCATGTCAAAACCATGGTGGTTGGGCATAGTCTTTCAATCCTTCTTTTGCTATACTCCTTAAATGAACGTCGCTTTGTTAGATATCTCTTTCATGGTTCAATTTTGATACAAAAATGACATAAAACTTCTATACAAATCAAATATTCTCACTTATTTAAATAAATATTTATGTATACCTATATTAGTTAGAGAGCAGTATTGCTGAATATTAATCCAAATTATTTGTTAAAAATAATCTCTAGAATTAATCTCGTTATCATTTAGAATTATGTCAAAAATTATCATTATGATTATCTCTTAGAGTTTTGTTTCAATTAGTATTGCATTGCTTTAGGTTTTATCATTCAGGGGAGTTTAACTTTATTTCTGATTACAATTTTAGTCCTGTAAATAAGGTTCTCATTCAGCTGTAAAGTGTGCTATTTTTTTAAAGAATAAATAAATTTCTCTATTCTCAATTCTCTCCTAATAGTAATATAGTTATGGTGGTTAAAGCTAATTAAATTATTCATTGAGTCACTAAGAAGTAAGTGTGGTGTGTGGGCATTGGATGTGGCTGTGTGCAGCAAGGGTGTTGTGGGTGTAATAAGCAGGAGCTGCCCTGTTTTAGCTGGTATTGGGTGCCATTTTTGTTGCCATCCAAGTGCACAATTTAAGTCATGAGAAAGAAAGGCTGGAAAAGCAGGTTGGATAACTTCCCTTCACTTTTATTTAGCCATTAAATTTAAGTGTATGGATTTACACCAACTCTAAGTTGTTCCCTATTTTGGGCAGCAACTTAATTAAGGAATTCTTCCTCCTTTTCGGTCATTAAGGGCTGAATTGGAGGACAGTTTTAATTCTTGGGAAGACACGGCATGGAGCCTCCATCAAGATAGGAATTTTCCTTTGCCGTGTGACTTGATCCCAAACTTATGTAGGACCTGGGACAGCCCTTAACATTTTATTAATTTAAAAAGAAAGGCTAGAGGATAGTCTAAGCCATTACCAAAAAGCAAAGCAAGTAGTCAACTTGGGATACTATCCCACTACACAACCGAAATTTAAATAAAACTATGGCTAAGAACTAGAAACAGTCCTAATGTATGGAACTTGGACCTTGTCCAAAGTGAGTAGCACTCGAATCCATATCGTTAAGCTATTAAGCGAATACCAAGTAAAACTTGTTTTCTTGTCACATGCTTCATTTGCAATACCATCATTGGAGTAATTAATTGGAGTAATTCACGGAAATTACCGTAAGGGCTTATCCAAAGAGGGCTTATCCGTCTACTAATACAATACAAAAGCAATTGTGAATCTGTATAAACTTGCAATACCATCAGCTACTGCATTTATCTCTCTATAACAATAAGAAACCACCACATTCAGATTACCAATTAATTGGAGTAATTCACGGAAATTACCATGAGGGCTTATCCATCTACTAATACAATACAAAAGCAATTGTGAATCTGTATAAACTTGCAATACCATCAACTACTGCATTTATCTCTCTATAACAATAAGGAGGCTGCCATCTTAATATAAGGACCTCTTTAAAAACATCCTCTTAGGAAGTTGTAAAGGAAAGAAGCACAACTGATATGAATCCTTAAAAGTCAATTTCACCTCATTTAAAGAAGAGAGAATTAGTCCAAGAGTCTTCAAAACCTGTCTGATTATATAAATGGAGCACATTGGTATATTATCAAACATCTTAGCATTTCGGGCCTTCCAAATCTCCCACACAATTAAACAAGGAGTAATAGATCTCAAATAGCCTGAAAAAGAATTTGAACCAGCTTGCCACCATAATCGAAACATATCATGAATGGAAACAAAGGAATAGCTTAAATCAAAGCAATGCAAAAAGAACCTCCATACATTCCTTGCAACTTGGGAGTCTATGAGAAGGTGATGGCTGGTTTCTATGTCTGGGGCAGAGCAACATCGACAACAAGAAGCCAACACAAAATTAAACCCAACCATAGTGCTATCTAATGCCAAAACGCCAAACCATAATTTCCACATAAAAATTCAAATTTTAATTAGGAAAAGAGGTCGCCAAGAGTGATCAAGACTAGGTATTAACTTGCTTGGCCCCTGAATCATATTCCAAGCAGCAGAAACAGTAAACAAGCCTGCTTTGTCTTTTTTCCATACTAAGGCATCATCAATATTACTATCAAAATGAAATTCTCGTACCTTTTGACACACTTACGCCAGGCTCATGCATTTTTCCTCTTCATCAAGATGGCTAAATTCGCATAATTTCATTCTTACTAACTGCCTTGGAATAGCATCAATCAACAAATAAATAAGCCCAAGGTCACACTAATTATCATACCAGAATCTAACCAACCCCTTTCCCACAATCCAACATAAATCTGGTTTAATAAAACTTCTACAAGAAGCTAACCTTCTCCACATTGTAGAACAGCAAGATGGATTAGTAATAGCTGGATGCATTCTATTGATTCTTTGCAATAAAGAAGGCAGCCCAGTAGGACACTGGATGACTCCTATATAAGAATCTTGTTGCCTTCTTGACCGTATTTGTTGATGTGATGCCTTAAAGCAAGTTATGAAGCAACTCTTCTGCTTATTCACCAATTGGCCTGAGTTTGCCTCATATGCTTCAAGAAAGGACATAAGACCAACACAATATTTTTTGTTTCCAGTTAAAAAAAATTATTGTGTCATCAGCAAAAGAAAGATGGGAAATTTTAAGTGTGCCTATGTGATGATAATAGTAATCTACGGTACTTGAATCCATGCATTGTTTGAGACCTCGACTTAACACTTCAGAAGCAAGGATGAACCACAATGGAGATAAAGGATCCCCCTTCCGAAAGCCTCTTGAAGGCTTAAAGAAACCCACTGAATTCCCATTCACCACTGCAAAATACCATGGGCTTTTGAAATCATGCGCCAAATCAAGTCTATCGTAAATTCACAAAAACCAAATCTTCTGAGTACTGAAATCAAGAAAAACCAGTTTACTCGGTCATATACCTTAGCTATATATCAAGTTTAAAAATAGTGTTCCCCCCAGGTATCTTTTTATGCAAATCATGTACCAATTCCTGTGCTAATGCCATGTTGTCAATTATGCTCCTCTGAAATAAGAGTTGGAAGGATGTGACATAATCAATTAACTAGAAGGCAATAATTAATCTTGGATGTGAAGTTGCAAAAGCTAATAGGTCTCAAATCCGAAAAAGATTGTGGTGACTCGATCTTAGGTAATAATACAATAACAGTCCTGCTAACAAATTTAGAAAGCTCCCCAGCAGAGAAAAAATAATGAATAGACCGAAGTAAGCCATCCAAAACAATGTCCCAACAAGTGATGAAAAATTGACCATTAAAACTGTCCGGGCCAGCCGCACTATTCTTGTCTAATTAAATCACTGCCTCACGTATCTCATCAGCCCCAGGAAATTTACAAAGCAAATCATTCTAATAAGAGGAGTTGTTCAAAGTGATTGACTATTGCCCTCTCAATTTCTGCCTTTTGAATCAAGCCAGCTACCAGAATCAAAGAAGAATCATCTTTGATTCTGTGAATTGCCAACTGACTTCTTTTAGCTTTAATAGTAGCATGGAAAAACTTTGTGCATCTATCACCCTCTTTGAGCCACTTAATTAAAGGACTTTTGGTGCCAAAACTCTCTTCTAGTAATAATTCCTCTTCTAATTGTGTTTCAGATTTGGCAAGATCCTCTCTTGAAGCATTATCTCTATCACGCTTGTTTAGTGTGAGAAACAAGAGCTTCAGCAATCTTAACTCTGTCTTGAACCCGGCCAAAGCTATCACTGTTCTAACTGCACAAAGCTTTCTTAAATTGATTAGGTTTTGCACCTAACACATACATAGGATTACCCACCAACATTCCCAAGATTGATGACTGTAGCAATAAATTGATTATGATGACTCCAAATGTTCAAGTATCTAAAAGGAGCATTGAAATTAAGTGGTTGTCTGTGAGCTTCAACTTTCAAAGGATTGTTGTGGTTAGAGTATTTCCTGTAAAGCTGAGTCACATGAAAAGTTACATTAGCCAGCAAGAATTAATTAAAAAACGATCTAACCTCTTTAGGATTCGAGCCAAGCCATCCTGCTTATTTGTCTATGTAAAACAATAACCTGTATAGGACACCTCATGCAATTCTCATGTAGCTAAGGTGCCCATAAAGTCACAAGCAGAGTCATAATCAATCTAGCCTGATGGCCATTGACTTCATCCTGATTTAAAATGCAATTGAAATCCCCTCTAACCAGCCAACCATTGGAGCCAACCAAGCTACTGATATCCATTAACTCATTCCACAAATCCATTATGTCCACTCTATTTACATTTGGCATAGACCAAGGAAAGAAATAAAGAATTGCTTGATCTAGATGGAGTGAATTTTAGAAAAATTTACTGCACCGAGTTCAAGACCACCTCACAAGAAATGTCATCATTCCAAAACAACCACAAGTTATTTTCCAAATTTGTGAAGGAAAAATGAAAGAGCTACATCAGTTAAGTCCTCCAAAGGACTCTTTGGTTCTGAAATGGCAATCAAAGAACAACTATGAAACCTTTTACAAAGCCTATGGCTTGCCTGAACATTCTTAATTCCCCTAACATTCCAATAAATACAATTCAAAATTGAGATGTAGGAGGAAGAGAGTGAGTGTACCTTAGAGGCCGATTTCCCCATGGAAGCCTTCAACGGGTTCACAACAACCAGTCCAAAGGCATACCAATATTTATGAAATTTCATCACAACTTCAACAAGGTTTTCAAAAGTCTCATGCATGCAATAAGAATAGTGGGGAACGTTCTCGTAACCTACTTCTTGGAAGAATCCTTTATTTTCACCACATCCAGTCCATCCTCTGTCCACCAAAGGCTTCAAAAGATCTAACTTCACATAAATTCTTGCCATAATAGGCCTAGTTCTTGAAACTGAAGCACTATCAAGTTTCAAAGGTTTGCCAACCATGCTGGCAATGATAAAAAGGCTATCTTTTGAATTAAAAAAATAGAGGCAAATTTGGGAGAGTAATCCATACCAGGGCAATAGGCAATTCTTGATCCTGTCTGAAATCAATTGACCATTTAAAGACTCTTATTGGAAAACGCTGGATGTACTATTGGTCGGCCTTACACCACAATCTTTGAAAGTTTTCATCATTGTTCACTTCGACAATTATTTATGTGTTTATGGTCAAGAAGGCCTATAGAAACCAAGGTGCTCAATCTAATGGCAGAAAAAGCCTTTCTAATTTCAGGCATGGAAGGCCTTCCATGGGAAAATTTCCCAACCAAGGTTTATTTGAAGGGGGCAGCAAGCTATTCAATTTCATGATCAGTAAAGTGCACCAAAGGCACTTCTCTATAGGTGGAAATTTACTTGGCCTGAATCAGTGGTGATTTATGGCATCCATTAGACACAACCGAGGAGAAGGATTTTTTGACAAACGAATGATGGCTAGGGTTAGAGGAAGGAGTTGAAGGAATGGAGTGAGGGCTAATCATGGTTGCTTTGTGCTGGTTGTCTATCAAGGAGGCCAAGTTCAATAGGGGTTGCTGTGTAGGATAAGATGTGATGGATATGGGGGTTGAAGATGGAGGCATTTAGTTCAAAGTAGGAGTCTTGGGTTGTACGTTTGGTGCAGCAGCTAGGAGGACCTGATTCAATGGAAGAAAAGATGAAAGAAATCCTAGCAGCTCTTGGGCTAGGTACAATTGGACAAGAACAATGCGGCTTATCCAGATGGGTTCAACTGTCATTTTTTAATCACATACTGGGACATCATTTTAGAGGATGTAACGCAAGATATTCAATATTTTTTTTCTCAGGTGGGGATTTGACTAAATTTGTTAGTAGCACTGTCATTATACTGTTACCTAGGATTGAATCGCCACAATTATTTACTGGATTTGAGTATTCAACTTCACGTCGAAGATTATTTGTCGCCTCTTAGTTAATCACCTTTGGATCCTACCTTATCTTATTTCTGAAGAACCAAGTGGCTTCTTGAGGGGTAGAAGTATTATTGATAATTTGCATTGGCTCAAGAATTGGTGCACAATTTGCAAAAGAAAATGCCCATGGCTAAGGCTTATGATCGAGTAAACTGGTTTTTCTTGATTTCAATACTCAAGAGATCAGGCTTTTGTGATTGTTGGATAGAGCTAATTCCATCATACTGGTATGCCTAAAATTTCTCACCTATCTTTTGCTGATGACACTATTATTTTTTCAACTAGAAGAAACGTTCTTGTGTTGGTCTGATGTCTTTTCTTGAAGCTTATGAGACAAACTCAGGTCAATTGGTGAATAAGCAAAGGAGTTGCTTTATAACTTGCTCTAAGGCATCCCATCAATGAATTCAGGAGATCAAGAAGACTACGAGGTTTACTCAGAAATCTCCCAGTGGTTTACTTAGGCTATCCTTTATTTGTTGGATGAAAGAAGATGTCCTTTTTCTCTAACATGCTTGCGAAAATTCATTTAAGAGTTACCTCCTGGTCTTCTAAGTTCCTTTCTCAACCTGGAAGGTTAATAAAGCCAGTGCTAAATTCTATGCCTTTATATCTCGAGTGCTTTGGATCCTCCAAAAGGCATTGTGAATCAACTTGAGTGTGCTTTGGCGAATTTTTTTTGGGGTTCTAATGATGATCATCAAAAGTTTCACTGGTGCTCTTGGAAATCTATTTGCCGTCCTTATAAAGAGGGAGGTCTTGGCATCCGCTCTCTAGTTGACATGTCCTTGGCCTTTTCAATGAAGCTATGGTTTAATTTTAGGAAAGGTCAATCTCTTTGGTCTGATCCAGCTATTGAAATTTATTGAATATGATTTGGTATTGGATTTTGGGAAAAGGGCTGATTAGTTTTTGGTATGATAAATGGTATGACCTTAGACCTTTTTATTTAATGATTGATGAAATCCCAAGTCAGCTAGTAAGTATGAAATTATGTAATTTTTTCCGTCTTTCGGAAGAGGAACAATGCTTGATCCTGGGGAATGTGTGCCAAAAGGTACGTGATTTACCTTTTGATGGTGCTCTTGATGATGTTTTAATATGGACAGTAGACAAAGCTAGATTATTTAATGTCTCTGATGCTTGGAATGTGATATGATGGTCTAGTGTGATGATGCCTTATTTGGATTACTCTTGGTGTCCCTACTCCTAATTAAAGATTTCAGTTTTCTTTTGGAAATTGTGGTTTGGCTCTTGGGTATTAGATACTGTGGCTAGATTTAATGTTTTGTTGGCTTCTTGTTGTCGTTGCTGCTCCTCTCCTGAAATAGAAACTAGCCATCATCTATTCATTGATTTCCAAGTTGCAAGGGATGTGTGGATGTTCTTTTTGCATTGGTTTGATTTGAGCTATTCTAGTGTGTCCATTCATGACATGTTTAGATTGTGTGAGAGATTTCGAAAGCCCAAAATGCCAAGGTGTTTGATAATAAACCAATGTGCTCCATGAATGGTAAGGCGAAATTGACCTTCTAGGATTCCTATCAGCTGAGGTTGTTTCCTTTACAACTTCCTAAGCAGATGTTTCTAAAGAAGGTCCTTATATTAAGATGGTTGCCATAGGTGGCATAGTTCGTAACTCTTTTGGTGAGATGATTTTTGCCTTTGGCATTTATTTGGGTAATCATAATAATATGGTAGCCGAGTTTGAGGATTTATTTGAAGGATTGAAATTGTGTAGTGTTCAAGGCCTCGTTAATATCATTGTATTACTAGACGGCTAAGCCCTATTTGGACAATTCATGGGAAGTTTAGTGAATTACTTCAGTTGCTCAATGACCTTAATGTAAAGGTTTCTCATTGTTATAACGAAACAAATGCAGTAGTTGATGAAATTGCAAATGAAGCATGTGATAGTATTCATGGCTTATTTTTATTGGACAGGAAACAAGTTCCATACATTAGGACTACTTCTAATACTTAGCTTTAGTTTTGATTAAATTTAGCTTACTTGTATAATGGGATAGCATCCCAAGTTTACTACTTTTTATAAAGTTTGATTAGGTTCTTTGTATCGGCTTAGATTATACTCTGGCCGATTTTTTCAATTAATAAAATCTAAGAGCTGTCCCCGGTCCTAAATAAGTTTGGGAAAAAAATAAAAAAATAAAAAATTCGGTATCACAACTAAGCATGCTAAAATAATAATAATAATCCAAGTGAGTGTTGAGAGATGTTGTAATTCTTGGTTTTCTCCATTACATTCTTACGTTTGCTTGCTTTAATTTTGTTTAGTCTAAAAAATATCAGTTTAAAGTTCCTTCAGTTGGATAAAATTAGGACTGGTTAATTTTAGTAGTTAACAATTGTTAGATATAATTACTTGTGGGAATGATCTTTACTTACTCTTTATTACTTTGTTCACGATACATGCACATGCATGGAAAATTCGACAACAAGTTTTTGGCATTGTTGTCGCAGATCAAACCGGGGTTACCCACAAGTTGTCGAATTTACAATGCAAATGCACGTATCGTTAACAAGTATTGTTCCCATGACAAATTATCTAACAATGTTAAGTATTAAAATTGATCAATCCTAACTTTATCCAAACAATGAACTTTGAATTGATTAAAGAAACCGTCAAAACAAATAAAATAGAAAATATGTATATTGAGATGAGCCTAGGATCACAAATTCCCTCACACTTAACATGTATTTATCCTATCTTGCTTAGATTCATGGTATTAACCAATGATCAAATTAAATCATACTTTGCTTTGCCAATTCACTATATGTCTATGAGAATTGAATTAAACAAGATTTATGAAGAGAAAATCTCATTTGGTTACACATGAGAATGAATTCAAACATGTATTATATCATTCAAGGCTAATTTAGATTTTCTTTGTCAATGTTTCTTTAAATTATCACATCAATATAATTGGAGATCAATCAATTAGAAGAAATAAGCATAGAATTATACAACTAACATAAATACCATACATCATAAGCAATTCATAAGTAAAATCAAATCAAGTTACATGTGAGTTCCATTGTAATCTTAGAACAAGGGAGTTAGTTCATTATACAGAAATTGAGCATGGCTGGAGCTAAATAAATCATCAATACAACACAAGGAACAAAGAAGGAAGAAGGAAATGGATAAAACTCATATGAAGTTTGCTACTAATCTTCAAGCATCTTGCTCCTTTCATCCTCTAGCCTCCAAAGCCACTCTCAAGCTGTAGAAAAATGTCCCAAACTCGTCTCCCATATACTCCCTCTAAATTAGAGTTTTAGTGCATTTTAAGCAAAACAGGGCATCTTTTATCAGGTTGGCATTGTGGCTACACTTTTTTGGCTCCACAGCCCTCACTAAATTTGCCAGAGAAACTTCAACCCAGTGGGGTTTGGCGCCTAGGCGCTAGATTTCTGGCACTGGGGTACCATACCCTCCTACACAATCTTCAATGTTGTAGCATGGATTTTCCATGGCCTAAACGCTTGGTGAACTGGAATTTCATCCCTTCTTCAAAATTGACATTCAAATTCATGTCAAACTCAAGAGCAAGCATCATTTTCAAATGGACTTCCAGTGTGTGTGTGTGCACGATCTCTTTGAATTGTATGTAATTTTGATAAGTTTATGACTATCAAATCTAGTCTAGTATTCAAACCTCATAATGTCTGCTTTTCAACTCTCTCTCCACTAATGTAGACTCAACTAAGTCAAGAATCAATAGTTCTTTATAAAGCTTGTAACATAGGCTTAGGGTAATGGTATGATAAAGAAAATTTAAAGCCCAAATTACCCTAAGCATATAGATCACTCTAAACCCTTGATGAGCTCTTTTCACCACTCAAGCACCTCAATTTCGATTTGTTCTTTTCTTTTTCATCACTTAATGTATTTTCTTTCATTCTTTCTTTGGCCCAACTCTTGTCATACCCCAAACTAATTTTTTTTTTCATATGTAACTCCAACCTTCCCTCCATTTCTTAAAATAGCTTAAAATATTCATAGAATGATCAATATGCCTAAGATTGGTAGTTTTGCCTAGGATTTGCCTCGAGAGAATCAAACAAATTCTAGGGCTTTAAACCAAACATGGACATGCTAAACATAAACCATCTCTAAATAAGCACCACAATCCTAATAAAAAAGATCAAGTGCTCAATGAATGTTGGAAATCACATCCTACAATGTTACTAACTCAAGAATTGAAACATAAGTGTCAAGATTACATGATAACCAATTCTTATCATAAGAAGGGGGAATTTCATCAAACTATGAACCACACTTAAACACAAAACCACATCCAATCCACATTGTAAAACATGAACCACATAAAGCACGCAAAATTTAAAACACAACAAACCATAAACATAAAATATGTAAGACATACTCTGTTTTTGGTTGATGTGATGCATTTTGGGTTTTATTTTACACCTGAACATAGAAAATTAAATTACTCTAATTACGATTATAACAACTTAAAAACTAAAAGAAAAAAGATTTTAGAAAGCTTGGGTTGCTCCTTAGAAGCGCTTGGCTTATAGTCCTCTGCTTGATTTTGCCATGCTCCTAAACAAGCAGCCTTCGCCAATAGAATGTGTCATATAACACAATATATGGGTCTTGATTTAAGATGCTCTCAAGCTTGGCAAGATTTAGAAGTAATTGAAACGTGCGCTCAAAATCCTTGCCATCTAGCAAATATCTATTTAGATGCTATATTTTTAACATCTTTAAGAAGGATATCCTTAGCAGACTTGCAATCTATTCTTAATAAGAATTTTTTGTTTAACAGGTCAGATTCAAACTTAGCGATGCACATAACTATAGATAATATTTCCTTCTTTCTACTAGAATAATTTTGTTGTGCACCTTTCCAAGTTCCTGAAGTAAATCTAACCAATTGCTCCTTATTAGCCATTCTTTGTTTAAGAATTCCTCCATATCCTATTTCAGAAGCATCTGTTTCAATTATTTTGAAAGCATCTAGATGAGGAATACAAAGACATGGAAGTTCTTTAACTCTTTCTTTTATCCTCTTAACTGCTTCTGTAAAATCATTATTCCATTATGGAGGATTTTTTTTTAATTGTGCAAATAGTAATTTGCAATCTAAGGCTAAGTCTTTGTAAAATTCACCTACATAATTTAGGCTTCCTAAGAATCTCTGCAATTGTTGTTTTTCCCTTATTTCATTAGGAAATTTATTAGCAAATTGTACGGCTCTATCAATAGGTATAATAGAACCTTTATGAATATTGTGCCCTAAAAAATGAAAAGCAATTTGAAATACTTTTTCCTTTTTGAAGAAACTGTTAATCCTGCCTTCATGACAACATTAAAGAATATATTGAGATGTTTAAAATGTTTCTCAATAGAAGGAGAAAAAACTAAAACATCATCAATATAAACAAATTATAAATTCATGATAAGAATTAAAATATCATTCATAATATTTTGAAATTCAAATGGAGCATTTTTTAATCCAAATGGCATGACATTCCATTCATAATGCCCAAAAGGTACAGTAAAGGCAGTTTTGTACCTATCTTTTTCAGCTATTTGAATTTGCCAATATCCTGATTTCATATCAAATTTTGAAAATATCTTGGCATCATAAAGTCTGTTTAACAAATCCTTTTTATTAGGAATTGAATACCTAATCCATCTTAAGGCTTTATTCAGAGGTCTGTAATTAATTGCTAGCCTTGGGACTCTTTTTCTAATTTGGCTGCATTTTCTACATAAAATGATGGGCAACTCTAGGGACTATAACTTTTTCTAATTAATCCCTTTTTTAGTAATTCTTCAATCTCTGCCTTACAAATTTCTAAGTGTCTAGGACCCATAGCTATTGGTCTAGCCTTAGTATGTATTTGTTTTTCTGAGAAATCTGGTTCATAAGGCAGCTCTATTATATGCTGTTTTCTATTCCAAAAGGCATTAGGAATTTCAGCACATATAGTTTTTTCAATTTTATGTTGAAATTTATTAATTTCATCTTGAAGCTTAGAAGACTTCAATTGTTGCTCAATTTTCTTGTATTCTATCTCTTCCTTTAGAAACATAAGAAAATTTTCTTTTCTTTTAATGGTGGCTCTCATAAGATTGATTTCATGCATTCGGGGTTCTTCAACAAATTCAAATTTAATTTGTCTTCCCTTTATTATAGTTTCTACTCCTAATTCGTCTATTTTAGAAATAGAGAAATAACATGTGTAAAAAATGGTTTCCTATTATTACTCCCTAGGCTAAGCCTTTAACTGAAACAAATGGTACAGGAAAACAAACCTTGTTATTGCAGCACCGCATGAGACAATTTATAGTCTATAATAAGATGATTTCCATCTGCAGCATGGAGTATTTGTGTAGTTTTCTGAAAATACTTGGATGGGACTAGTCCTTCATTAATGCAATTTAAATTTGCTCCTGAATCTATTAAGGCAATAGACTAAAAACTAAATTCATTATTCACAACTATAGTTATTTTAGTAAACCATTTTTGTGCTATAACTAAATCTATAGCACAAATCAATCCTTTTGGATCATTAAGGATGTTTACAGTTAAGGCTTCATGTTCCTATATCAGTATACCTTTTCCTCTTTTTCAGGTTCTGGATTTTTTGTTTCTTTTGATGATTCCCATAGAAGATCTTGGAACTGGTCTTCATCTGATTCTTCTAAAATAGAAACTCTTTACTTTAGAGTTTTTACTTATTCTTTGATTTCATTAATTTCTTATTTTTAATCAGCAATTGTTGGTTTTTTTGATGAAGAGTTAACAGTTTTTACTCTTTCAATGATATTCTCAAAGGAATAAGAATCATCTTTTATACTTCCTTTTATTATTGAACTTTTACCCTTGTTAGACATTTGAATATAGTTTTCTAACTGTATTCTTCTTTCTTCAGGGTCTGAAATTTTATCAATTCAGTCTAGAATTAGACTTTCTTCTTTAGACAAGACGTTTGTACTAAGGTTGTTTAATCCTATAGTTTTTAGGATAGATTCATCATAGTCATTATCAGAACAACATTTTGATTTTTCAGACTGTTCTGACTCAGTCATATTTATTTTCTAACTTTTCTAGACTCGAGTCTAATTTATACTGCTCTATTATAAAAGCATTCATTTGTTCCTTTTCTTCATCAGAGTCTTCTAATAATATTTGACATAAGGATTTCTTTAACCCTTCATCAATCTGGAATGCATTTATTTTCTTTTTAACCCTGCATTTATTTTGGAAGTGACCTGGTTTTCCACATTTATAGCATATAGGAACCTTTTTATAATGAGTTTCCTTGACTAAGGGTTTCTTGTTGGATTCATAATAACCAGTCTTTGACTTTTCATTCTTTTTATATTGTTTTCTCTTGTAAGGTTTATTAGAGAATTTCTTTTGAAATTTATGAGTCTTTTTAGACTGTTTAAATTGACTGCTTATGGGATATCCAAATTGTTCACAAAATTTTCCTAAAAGCTCTTTCCCACTTAATTTCTCTTTGTTAATTTGTTGTTTTAGCCGAATATCATTGCATAATGATATTACTTCTGAAGCTAACTCTCCATAAGTATAGCTGCTATATTATTACCACCATGCTTATCCTTAAGTTTATTTCTAATTTATCAGCAAACAGAGTTAGGAGACCTGCTAAAAACTTTTCTTTACAAAAGTTAGCTTGGCTCTGGTCTCTGATAAATTTACTCTAGATGAAAACACGTCTTTATACCACTGGAAGTGAGATAGATCTGGATACCTAAGATTAATCAGTTGTTCATGTGATCTATCCAACCTAAGCATAGTAGCTCCTACAAAGTGGTTTATAATAGTATAGATTAGAGTATTAACTATGTCAGTTATTAAATTTCCATTTTCCTGTTTCCCAAAATTTAAGATCTCTTGTTTAGAGATATCAGAAAGGTGGAAATCCCACCATCCTAAAAGTTATCCTATAAACCCACTGATTATTGCTAAGGCTATTTCCCTATCAGTGTTACCATTGGACCTACATGCTACAACATACATTAGCATGTGTTTAGCTGTTTGGAGAATTTGGTATTCTGCCAGACCATCAATGTTCTATTCTACTATGGACTTACCATCAAACTGGACCCTATCTCTTTGTACTGAAGATCTAATGGTGAGGGCCCTGGGTAGTACATTTTAGATGGGGCAGTTGGAGTTGTCTTGTTCCAATGAAGTTTATTAACTTCTAAATGTGAGTCTTTTTTTGTTGATTTTTCTTGATTTTGACTCAGCATGTTAACACTTTTCTTCTTAGATATATTCAGATTTTGCAAACTACTGACTAATTCATCCACAAAGTTTTTATCATTAATTCTAGATTCTTTTCTGAAGTGAAGGCTTTATAATGATTGGATCTATCTTAGCAGGTTCTTTACTAGAAGATCCTAAAGTCTGAGGAATTATTTGTTAGGATGACTTTTCCTTAATTAGAAAATTTTCTATCCTTGAGGACTGTTTTCCTAAGGATTGAAGAAATAAATTTGTGTAATTATTTTGGTTGGATATTTCAACCAAGGCACTTGATGTGGATGCTTCTTTTGGTATAGCTGAGTAAGGACTATTATTTCACCTTTAGATTTTTTGACTGAAAGTGTTGACTCTGGGGGATGAACAACTACTATATTCTTTCCCTCCCTGGTAAAAAAGTTTTGATAAGCAGTTTCTAAAACATTAACGAACTTAGGATCTTCAAATTGAGGCCAATCTTTTTTGTGGAACCTAAAGGCTCGTTCAAGCTACTTAAAAAATGCTGGCTTCATATTATATTTTTCTATATACTGCTTATACATAGAGATCCAGTAATCTCTTTCTTTTTCACTAAAAGTTGTATAAAACTATTTTATGTTTAATGGTAAATGGGTGTAAAGACTCTGTAGAGGATAACATACATACGTTGTATCCCATTTTAGAGGGTGTTGGAGAATTATCTTTTAAGGGTGATTTTAACCCTAATTCTTAAGGTGTTTCTACCTAGTACTGAGGGTGACTGACCTGATCTTTGGATTTTATAATTCCCTCAATGACTTGTCTTCTTTCTGCTTCAGTGGTAAGAATTGAGGACGTAGACCTCCTTCTAGAAGACTCTCCTAGATTAAGTTTAATCTTTATGTTTGCAGAGAATTTTATCTCTACATCTCCATCAGTATATTCAATTACTAATTCTAGGTCTCTAGACTCTATACGAAAAATGATTTGACAATGTTGTACTAAATTAATCAATCCTAACTTTATTGAGATGAGCCTAGGATCACAATTTTCCTCACACTTGACTTAAATTGTCTTTATCCTATCTTGCTTAGATTCATGGTATCATGGTATTAACTAAGGATTCTAATTCAATCATAATTATCTTTCAAATAGCTTATTGATTATACTTTGCTTAACTAATTCACTATATGACTATGAGACTATAATTAAACAAGATTCATTAAGAGAAAACCTCATTTGGTTTATATATGGCATATGGGAATTGTCTTTCCTATATACAAATCAAATCCAACCATCTAAGTGAATGAATTCAAACATGTATTATATCATTCAAGGTTATTTTAGATTCCTCTAAATTACTGCATCAATCTAATTAGAGATTAATGAATTAGAAGCAATAAGCATAGAATGATACGACTAACATAAAATACCACACATCATAAGCAATTCATATGTAAAATGAAAGCAAGCTACATGTGAGTTCCATTCTAATCCTAGAATAAGGGAGTTAGTTCATGCTACAAAAATTAAGCATTGGCTGGAGCTAAATAATCATCAATACAACACAGGGAACAAAGAAGGAAGAAGGAAATTGATAAAACTTATGAAGGTTGCTGCCAATCTTCAAGTATCTTGCTCCTTTTCATCCTTTAGCCTCATTTGCCTCCAAAACCACTCTCAAGCTGCAGAAAAATATACCAAACTCGTCTCCCCTCTAACCCGAACTCATATCTCCTATATAAGCCCTCCAAATAAGAGTTTCAGTGTGTTTCGAGCAAAACAAGGCATCTTTTGTCGAGCTAGCACTGTTGCTGCACTTTTTTGGCGCCAACCAAATCTGCCAAAGAAACTTCAACCTGTGGGGTCTAGCGCTTAAGAGCCAGCTTTCTAGCATTGCTGCACCAGACAGGGCTCCTACATAATCTTCAGTGTTGCAGCATAGATTTTCCATAGCCTAGGTGCCAAGCAAGTTGGAATTCTATCCCTTGTGTTTTTTGTCTACAAAATTGACTCCTTGAAGCCTTGAACCTTCAAAATATATAACCAAAATCAATTAGGATTAAAACTCTTATTTGGAAGTTAAATCCTATGCAAAAACATGAAATCTTTATACAAAACACAATAAACTACAAACTAAGCTAAAACTAACCAAATTGTATTGCAAAGTTCAATGACGTAGCTAAAATGAATGCATAATGAGATGTAATATAAGTCCTTTTGAGAACTTATTAGTGACATGCATAAATACTTACCACTAAGTAGCATAGAGTAGTTTCTTTTCTAGGATTGCAATGGAACTCAACATGTAGATTGGATTTATTTTGTTTATTGATTGCTTAGGGTTTGGGACATGAGTTATTTATCTTATTCTATGCTTTATGCTTCTAATTGATTGGCTATCTTTTAGATTGATGTGGTAACTAGAATAACCTTGATGAAGGAAATCTAAGTTTAGCCTTGAATAAGATAACACTTGTTTGAATTCATTCACATGCTTTCCCAGCAGATAGTTAAACCTCTCCCAGGCCTGTTGGAATATTAAAAATTTAGGCAGAGATTCTTGTAAAGTGGAATATGCCTATATAATATAAACAATATAACTCTTGTTTTTACACAACAACAGTAACAACAAGGAGCTCATCTCCGTTTCTCTCCACAAGTCACCATCATTTTGTGATACTCTAATTATATAAATTAATATAATTTATTTCCCGAGAAATTAATATAGGACTTTCAATTTAAAAAAAAAAAAAAAAACACTTTTAGGAATACTAGAAAGACCTACATGGAAAACAATATTTACCCATCATATACACCACCAATGCCAACAAATGCTCCTTGATAGAGATGCAAAGTAGTCTCTTTCCCTTCATAAATTTGGCTAGGATAATAAAATAGAAGTTCATACATGCCCTCCTTGTAATCCTTACCTCTTTTCCTTCTACTAATATGGTAATCTGGGTCATACTTATAAGTTTCCTCCTCCAGTTTATCCTTATTTTCCTCCACCAACTTGTTATATTGCTTCAAGAACACCTTATACCTTTCCATACACATATCATCAGTTTCATTCATAACCCTGTTCTCCATCTCCTCTAACTGAACTACAATTAGTCATCATAAGTCAAAACCAATAAAGGCTATCAGCCTATCATATGTTAAGACTTAAGCCTCCATAATCATTTTGTTTTTCTTTTCTTCTATATACCACATAAATGGGTGAGAGTAACCTTTTCCACAAATTAGAATACTTAAAGCCATAGTCTGTACCTTAAGTAATCCCCTCTGAGATAAAAGTTTACTTTCGTTCTTTAGCTGACATCTGTTTTTTACAACTAGGGATTGTAATAATTCTATTTAACATGTATCAGATGGCTAAATCAACCTAGGGTCATATTCCAAGAAAGAATGTAGTTATTTATTTATGAAACCAGATGTTGGAATGAAGGGATACTTAATTAGATGTGAAATATATCAAAAGGAAAAATTTTACTCACCTCAATCACAATCTGACTTTGTATATGTCAAGAGCAATCAAACAGATCTAAGATAATGGACATCAAGAAGCTCACAGTTGCTGTAGACCAAGAACAAGGTTGCTGCAACTCAAAACAGAGAAGCTGGCTCTCGGCTGCTACCATCAAATTTAGGCCGAGCAAGAGCAAAATTAAAGCAAGGAAATAAAGGAGGAGTTTGAGTTCAAGAAAAAAAAAAAAAAAACTTCAATGGTTGGCTACACAAGGAGAGATTCACAGTAAAGCAGAGAAGGAAAAGAGAAAACTAGAATAACCTAGATACCGAGGAGGCTATAACCGGCCAAGTGAGAGAACTGCGTGCAGATAATTAAAGGAAATAAAAATAAATAAAAAGAAAGAAAGAAAAGTTTTAGTCAAGGTCAACAAAGTAGAATATGTGGTGTGTTTTATTCTTTGCTTGTGTGTATATATACATACATATATATGGATATATTTATGTATAATTTTATATTGTAGATAGATATTTTCTAATTTATCTACACACTTGTTGCACACTTCATTTAGTTTACACAAGTTGATTTCAAGATTCAGATCAACCACTAATGTGGTGAAAATTAATTATCTAATTACATGTGTATAAATGAATAAATGTAAATTTATACTTATATATACAAGTGTTTATTTGTGACAAAAATTTATACTTTACGTTTAGAACTCGACTTTACTATATTGGGTTATGATAGCTATATTGCATGCACCCATCACACCTAAGGACTCATGCTTGTTCTATGCCATCTGGTGCTTGATGCCTTAGCCTTATCTTCAACTTCAATTTGGCCCTTTCTTCCCTTCTTCCCAGGCTTACCAGTTGGTTAGACTTGTTAAGGTGGTCTGATTGTGTCAAAGATAAGCATGGTGGTAATATACCCTTTAAGCATGGTGGAAATCTAAGTTTAGCCTTGAATAAGATAACACTTGTTTGAAATTTATTAATTTCATTTTGAAGCTTTGGAGATTTCAATTGTTGCTCAATTCTCTTATACTCTATCTCTTCCTTTAGAGACATAAGAAAATTTTCTTTTCCCTTTATGGTATCAGAGCCAGTAACCTTAAAGGTTGGTAGAGTGTGATAATAGTCTTAAACTATATGTTCATTAATCTTCAAAGTCGAGGAGTTAAACCCAGGAAATGAAGTCGAGGCATCTGATAATCCGTGTAGTCCGTTGAGTGAAGGACGTTGAGGGTTGAGTAAGTCCTTTGACAGTTTGTCCCTTTGACTCGAAGAAAAAATGGCTAGTATTTTAAGGAGATTCTCAAACTCTGTTAATTCTTCTGGTTCTAGTTCTGATAACTTGTCTAGGAATAATAAAGAAGTTATTCTTGTAGAAAATATAGGAAAAGAACTTCAAAACTGGAATCTTCCTCAAACTTCTGATAGACAAATTTATAGGAAAGGCAGTTTTAGTCTAAAACAAGACTATGTAATTAAAACCATGGAAGAGTCAATTCCCCTAAAGGAAGGACAAGATACATTCAAACTCTTATCTTCTAAATTAATAGAAGAACATAAGAAGAAATTTAAATATCTTCATATAGGAATGGTTCAGGTGGCGTTAAAACCTTTAACTAGATTTGGATTAAATACTTCTGCCCTTATATGTGTTAGGGACATGAGGCACAATAAGTTTTCAGACTCCTTATTAGGATCTATAGAATCAAGCCTTTGTGATGGTCCTATCTTCTTTAGTTGTTATCCTAATTTTTCAATATCCTTAACTGATCAAAACATAATGAATGCGTTAACTTTAAATATTCAGTCTCATGGTTTTGATATGTTACCAGGATCTGAAAATGTAGTCCTAATATATAGGATATATTACAAAGTAATGAACACTATGTCCCCAAATGCTAAGATTGAGTCTAAAAGAGGAGAAACCACACTTTTTATAGCAAAATCCAGCTAAGACAAATATGGTGGCACCTAAGACAATCACGTGGGATCAGGTAAATCTTCCTGAAACCTGGAAAATTAACCAATGAATTCCTCCTAAGAAAATAGAGTCTAGAGACTTAGAATCAGTAGTTGAATATACTGATGGAGATGTAGAGATAAAATTCTCTGCAAACAGAAAGATTAAACTGAATCTAGGAGAATCGTCTAGAAGGAGGTCTATGTCCTTAATTCCTACCACTGAAATTGACAGAAGATAAGTCATTGAGGGTATAATAAAATCTAAAGATCAGGTTAGTCACCCTTAGTACCAGGTAGAAACACCTTCAGAGTTAGGGTTAAAATCACCCTCAAGAAATAATTCACCAACACCCACTGAGATGGGATACAGCGTATGCTTGTTATCCTTTACAGAGTCGTTACCACCGTTTACCATCAAACATAAATGGTTTTATACAACTTTTAGTGAAAAAGAAAGAGATTACTGGATCTCTATGCACAAGCAGTATATGGAAAAATATAAAAAGAAGCCAGCATTCTTTAAGTGGCTTGAACGAGCCTTTAGGTTCCATAAAAAAGATTGGCCCAATTTTGAGGATCCTAAGTTCGTTAATGTTCTAGAAACTGCTTATCAAAACTTTTTCACTAGGGAGGGAAAGAATATAGTAGCAGTTCATCCCCCAGAGTCATCACTTTCAGTCAAAAAGTCTAAAGGAGAAATAATAGCTAATCCTTACTCAACTATACCAAAAGAAGCATCCACGTCAAGTGCCTTGGTTGAAATTTCCAACCAAAATAATTATACCAATTTATTCCTTCAATCTCTAGGAAAACAGTCTTCAAGGATAGAAAATTTTCTAATCCAAGAAAAGTCGTCCCAATAGATAATTCCTCAGACTTCAGGATCTTCTAATAATTCTGCTAAGATAGATCCAATCATGATGAAACCTCCACCAGAAGTCCATCTGAAATTCAAAAAAGAATCTAGAATTAATGATAAAAACTTTGTGGATGAATTAGTCAACAGGTTACAGAATCTGAATATATCTGAAAAGAAAACTGTCAACATGCTGATTCAAAACCAGGAAAAGTCATCCAAAGAAGACTCACATTTAGAAGTTAATAAGCTTCATTGGAATAAGACAACTCCAACTGCTCCATCTAAAATGTATTACCCAAGACCTTCACCATTAGATCTTCAGTACGAAGATAATGTTATTCAAGATAGGGTCCAGTTTGATGGTAAGTCCATAGTTGAGTGGAATATTGATGGACTGGCAGAATACCAAATCCTTCAAACAACAAAACACATGCTAATGTATGTTGTAGCATGTAGCATGTAGGTCCAATGGTAACACTGACAGAGAAATAGCCTTAGCCATAATCAGTGGGTTTACAGGACAATTGTTAGGATGGTGGGATTTCCATATGTCAGATATCTCTAAACAAGAGATCTTAAATTCTGTGAAACAGGAATGAAAAGTCAAAGACTGGTTATTATGAATCCAGTAAGAAACCTTTAGTCAAGGAAGCTAATTACAAAAAAGTTCCAATTAGTTAATCAATCAATTCATTGTATTTCTATGAGAATTGAATTAAGCAAGGTTCATTAAAAAAAAAAAAAAACCTAAATTGGCCACACAAGATATATAAGTATGTGTCATCCTATATACAAAACAAACTCAACTCTCACACCCCCAAATGGAAGTGTGACTAGCTAGCAGAATGGGTATCCATACCCCCGTAACCTTGAATATTCAAGTAATGTGCGTCACAACTTAGAAACACATTATAGTTAATACTACTAAATATTATAGAGTTAAAATAAAATCCAGTATCGACAATTAAACATAAAACGATTATTGAAAATATTGGCAGAGTTTTCCCATACAGTGGAACATACCCATAACATAAACAAACAATTTGGTTACAAAGTCAATAATGAATTATAATATCATAATATACAGAGGAGCTCCGCTCCTAACAAAACATGTAATCATCATGGTAAACTCAGTATATATCTCTAACATTAATGCAGAACACCTAAAGTGACTGCAAGTGTCTTCCTTTACAATCCAAGTATGCGATATCCGAGATATACTTTGCCACAGCAAAGTCAACAGGTAGCAACTCTATAGCGATCAATAGCAGTTTCCTGGAAACTAAATAAAAAACACAAAGGAAAGAATGTGTCACAAGACTTAGTGAGCAAATCAAGTACCCTATGGGTAACAGCATAGTTTTAAAAATCATATTTAAATTTATTCATGCACATACGTAATTATCATGGTCATACAATCACAATTCGCTTAGTTCACAATTTCAAAATAGCAAACAAATCATACAAGCAAACCTACAATTAAACAACCAATTAAACAATCAAAGGGCGAACGAGTAATTCAGCCCTGCACAACAATATCTCTCCCCCACTGAGCATTTATGCACCCGCACAACAAGTGATTCTCCGTACACAAATCCATCCCACCAAGGCTGAGCACTCCAATTGTTTTTAAAACAATTGTCAGAATCAGAACAACTCATATCAATTTTCAAATTCAAATAGCCTAGGTGCACCTGGACTTTAATTTCAAAGATGAAAACCATTTCTCATAAAACACATTGTTGGCCCTTATCAATCACATACCATTCAATTAAATCATTGAAATACTTATTTGTTTATTTTGCCTTATAACACAACAATTCAAATATACTTATAGTTGCACAAAAAAAATCTGATAACAATAAAGCACATAATTTACTCACTAGATCAAGGACGTGATTCGTCTATCCATCTAGTCTGCGAAGGTGTTGCAATATCCACGACATGCTCTAGAGCTGAAAAATAAATAAATCAGAAATTCATATATATTATTTATAGTAATAGTCATATATCTAATTCTATATAAGCTATTCCATTTTAACTCATATTAATATTTATATACATGTGATTATTACCAAGGATACCCAACACTTAATTAGTCATTATCATCAGTGAACTAATTAAGTAACAAACTTTTCGTACGGAATTGCAAGTAATTACTAGTTATGATTATTTTTAGTACACTTCTTCTTTAACTAAATTCAATTAGTCCTTGATTTCATTTTAATATTCCATGAACATCTACCTATATTTGTATAGCAATAGGTAGTCTTCCACTCTCTCATTCCACCCACGGCCACACCTTTTTCTTTTACTATTCACTTGCTTGCTTTACTAGTTTATCCTTAACACAAGCATTCATTTACAGCCCTATCCCCCTTCACAGCACAAACAAAATCAGATTCATGTGTTCACCTTCCAAAGGCATCCCACGGCCGAAATGGCCAACCTTTTCCAGCCAACTTCATTGGGCCAGGACACTGCTTGCGCCTATGGAAGTTTTGCTGCCATGACCAAATCATCACCCCCCTTCCACATCTTAAGCTCGGCTGGCAATTCAAAGGAAACGGTGCCAACAAAATCTGCTAACCCTCACTGTCATCCCCATACACCATAATCTGAATCCAATTTCACCACAACACCCCTATACCATCTAAGACTTCAAACTAACTAGAGATTGGTGCTGCTAGTATTAAAACCCCCAAACCAAACTGTAATTCAGGCAGTCAACATATTTCATACCAAAATCAACTATAAGAACTTATTCAACTAGCAAATAGAGCATAGGAACTAAGTTACTAACATAGGAATGGTGAGGGAACCATCTAACTACCTTCCACAAGTTCAATAAGCCTAGCAAAAGTTGGAGAATTCACGTGATCGACAACAGGGGGAAAGCAGAATTTTGGGAAGACTAAGTCAGCTAGAGAAAGAAGAAGAGGAGAAAATTAATTAAATAATGTAATCTCTCTCTCTCTCTCTCTCTCTCTCTATATATATATATACCAATCAATTTAAAATCCTACTAAAATACCTTTATAAAAAAAAAAAATTAAGTTCCAATCAACTAATAAGGTTATAATTATTAATTTTATAAATATACACATATATATTCTTTATAACCTATGCACAATATTCCAAATTATGCGTTACATCCTCAAGTTATAACATCAACCAACTAAGTGAATGAATTCAAATGCGTTATATCATTCAAGGCTAACCTAGATTCCCTTTGTCAAGGTACCTCTAAATTACTAAATCAATCTAATTGATGATCAAACAATTAGAAGCAATGAATATAGACTAACATAAATATCATAATTATCAAACCCTAAGCAAACCATAGATAAAATTAAGTCAAGCTACATGTGAGTTCCGTTATAATCCTAGAAAAAGGATTTAGCTCATGCTATTGAATGTAAACATGACTACAACTAAACAAATCATCAAGAACATACAAAGAAACTAAAAGGAAGGAGGGAATAAGAGAGTGCATTACAAAGACTAACAGACATCCTTCTAAAAGCAAAGGTGCTAAAAGGACAAGTAAAAGTGGTATTTTCTTAGTCCTTTGGGGCTATAGCTATTTGGTTATACCCATAATAACTATCTAAAAAGAAGTAAAATTCTTTACCCGCCAACCAATTAAGAACTTGATTAATAAAAGGAAGAGGAAAGTGGTCTTTCCTTGTGGCCTTGGAGTTGGCCACAATTGTTATCCCTCCTTTCTTTGGTATGCACTAAATTGGACTTACTTATGAGCAATCCGAGATGGGGTATATGATGCCTACATATAGCAATTTTATAACTTCCTTCTTGACTACCTCTTTCATGCTTGGATTGAGCCACCTTTAATGGTCAATGGTGTCTTTTTGACTATCCTCCATCAAAATTTTATGAATGCAAAAGAAAAGGTTTTTGCCTTTGATGTCAGCAATGGTCCATCCTAGTGCCTTCTTGTATTCTCTTAGTATACGAAGGAGTGTCTCTTCCTGCATGTTAGTAAGAGTAGTAGAAATAGTAACAGGCACAATAGATAATGGACTAGTAAAAGCATATCTTAGATATGGTGGCAACTACTTTAGCTCCAATGTAGGTGGCATTTCAATAGAGGGCTTAGAAGCTGAGGTGTAGATACAGGAATGTCTAGAGATTCAAACTTCAAGTTTGATCTTGCTATAAATGGTGAAATATTTAATAATTTCATGCACTTAATAAAATCATCATCTTCACAATTAGTACTAGAAATTATAGATGCTTCAATAGTCAATAGGATAATTATCTAAACATATCTCTTGAGGAGGATTTACCTATCTTCTTAGTCTTGAACACATTAAATGTTACCTCTTAGTCTTGAACCCTCATGGTAAGCTCACCTTTTTGCACATCAATTAGGGTTCTACTTGTAGCTAAGAAAGGTCTTCCAAGAATGAGGGGGATTTACCTATCTTCTTCCATGTCAAGCATAATAAAATCAGCAGGAAAAATCAATTTATTAACTTTTACTAGCACATCCTCTACTATTCCCCTTGGATAGGTTAGAGACCTATCAGCTAGTTGCAATGTAACTGAAGCAGGCTTAACTTCCCCCAAACCTAATTTCTGGTATACAGACAAAGGCATTAAATTAATACTAGCTCCTAGATCACATAAAGCCTAACCAAAAAATTGAGTACCAACAGTGCAAGGGATAGTAAAACTACCTAGATCCTTTAACTTTAGTGGGAGTTTCTTTTGTAGTATAGCACTACATTCTTCAGTTAGAGCAACAGTTTCATCCTTTTATTCTTGGACAAGATGTCCTTCATGAACTTGACATAGCTCGGCATTTGTTCTAAGGCTTCAATAAATGGTATGTTGATGTGAAGCTTTTTGAACACTTCTAGGAGCTTTTGGAATTGCTTGTCAAGATTCTTCTTATGAAATCTTTGAGAAAAGGGTAGTGGTGGAGTAGGGACATTAGATTCATTAGGTTGAACTTTTTCCTTTTTCTTTTTAATTGAATTGTCTACTTCAATTGGTTTGTGCACAACTTCAATTTGTTTATTTGGCTCCTCTTCTGTTTTACCACTTCTAAGGGTGATGGCCTTGCATTGCTCTTTGTCCTTCTTTGGATTAGGCTCAGTGTCACTAGGAAGGGAACCTTGTGGCCTATTAGTTAAGGCATTGGCCAACTGGCCAATTTGTGTCTCAAGTGTCTAGGGCACTACAATGCCTAAAGGCTAGCACCCAAAAGCTGGCACCCCAGCAAGCCCATTTTGTCCGTTTTGACCCCTTTCAACTTCTTTTCAAGCTTGGAAACTTTAAATACAATGTGGAGAAGGAATATATTCTTTCTAACTTGCCTAAATTCCAGGGAGTATTTCTATCCTTATTCATTTTGAATATTTTTAAAATTGAAGACAATGTTCGTCTTAAGTTTGGGGGGTATTGGGTTGTTTTGTTTTGATGTATGCTTGTAATTTTCATAGGTTGTTTAGCTAGCCAATATGTTATTATTCTTTTATGATGAAATCACTCATCCTATGATAAGATGTTAGTTTTCACATGCTCTTGACATTCATGTTAAATTTTTAAGTTCGTAGCATAGGATGTGATTTCCAACACTTTTATGCACTTTTATTTAGTTAGAAACCTTATAAATGTGTTTAATTCTCTTTTTAGGTGAGATCCTAGACAAAAGCTAAGTTAGGAACATGATTTAGGTCATCTTTGGACCATTTGAACTTTTCATGCCAACCTTAATATATTGTATCCCTAGTTTACCGCATTGAGCTTAGTTTGACCTTTTTCATATTAATTTTTCCCCTAACCCAAAAATAAAAATTTGTATCAAATTAGAACTGGTAACTAATCCCAACATTGAGGTATAGAAAAAACTCATATAAGCAAAAAATCTCAAATATCCTTGATCATTATTGATAGTCCAAGACCATATGTATTGATAGATAGAACTTTTATAATTTCCTTTTGCACCCTTTACTTTTAAGCACATTGATCTTTCTAGGAAGATTACGGAATTATATGATGGAAAAAAAGGGAGTTAATTTGTGTTCCTTGTTCTCCTCGTTCTTCATGATTGAATGTAATAAGCTTGGGGGTGTGCCATGGAGTTGTTAAGAAGGAATGTGTTCTTCAAGTAAAGGAAGTACCTTATGCTTTTTGTTATAGCAGTGAGGGCAATGTTAATTTTAAGTTTAGGGGTATGGCAATTCTTTTGAATTACGATCAAAATTCCTTCAAATTGTGAATAAAAATGGGAGGAGTGAAGAACAAAAAAAGTGTGAATTTATGGGAGATAAAAGAAAAGTGGAAGCCAAGTATGAGTGTATTACTTGGAATGTGAAGGGAGTTCCAACAAGGTCCTAGAATGAATAATGTGCCTAGGGTGATTTTGAGTCTTATAACTTCTTTTTATCATAAGTGGAGAGAGAGTTGAAAAGCGCATTTATCGATTTGAATGCTAAATGTGATTTTACCTGGCTATAAACTTCTGGATTGGATGCATTCCTTTGTTAAAAGATAATGAACACACACCTATTGGAAGTCTAATTTGGGCTCAAAATGCACTATTCAAGGAAGGCTGCCTAGGAGACGGGCACCCCAGGGCCAGAAAGTTGTAGCCATGGCGCCAAAAAGCTGAGGTCACAGTGCCTAAACCACTGTAAAGTTGTCCAAGAAGCTTAGGTAGGGATATAAGAGGGACTACTTTTAGGACTTAGAGACAATTGGAAACACAAGTTAGCTATGTTTTTTCTAGAGTATGATAGCTTATCAAAGGTGCAAGGAAGCAAGAGGAGTAAGGATCGTAGGAGCTTGAAGACTGACAACCTCATAGCTTTCTCTATACACTAAGTAGCATGGAGGAGTTTCCTTTCCAGAATTGCAACTAGAACTCAACATGTAGCTTGGTAATATTTTATCTATGGATTGCTTAGGTTTTGGTATATGTTTTATTTAATTCGTTTTATGCTTAATGCCTCTAATTGATTGGCCATCTCTTAGATTGAATTAGGAAATCTAAAGGAACTTGGGAAGGGGAATTTAGGTTAAGCCTTGAATGAATTAGCACTTATTTGAATTCAACACACATTGTTAAGTTGATTTGTGTATAGGATAGGAATACACATATATGCCTTTGTGTAGCCAATTTAGGTATGATCTTAATGAGTTTTGCTTAACTTAATTCACATAGGAATATGCAAATTGTTTATGAATCCTAGGTTAATAATTCTTTTCCATAACTAAGCAAGTCAAGATAATAATAATTCAGGCGAAGTGTTGAGGGAAGTTGTAGTTCTAGGTTTATCTCCAGTTTATCCTTGTGTTAATTTGCTGTTTGTATAAATTAGTTCATAATCTACCCAAATTGCAATTGTTTGAATAAACTCCTTCTGGGAATGATACTCTACATTACTTGAGAATGATATGTACACTTGCATAGGTTTTTGTGTCAAGTTTTTGTTAATATTGATACCAACCAGTTCTAGTTTTAAATCAATAACTTTTTTTTTTTTTCAGGTACTCTTGATCGTGCATGCGAAGAACTCGTAACTTGGAGCTTATTCTTTTGGTTCCTTAGATCGATAAGACATATAGAAAACTTCGAAGGAGAAGCAACAAGCATAAAGCCAAATTCCAGCAATGGCTAATGATCAAGAACCCAAGTTCTTGCAGGACTTTGTAATTCCTCTTGCACACTCCACATTTAAGCATAAAAAGGCTGGCAATCCAAGCCAATGATTTTGAAATCAAGCACAACCAAATCCAAATGATTCAGCAGATGGTGCAATTTTATGAATTTCCAAATGATGATCCGAAATCCCACCTTATAAGCTTCTTGGAGCTTTGTGACACTTTCAAAATCATTGGAGTTTTGGATGATGTAATGAGTTGAGCCTCTTTCCTTTCTCACTTCGAGAAATGGCAAAGAGCTGGCTGCTTGCACTCCCCTACTACTTTATTACAACATGAGAAGAATTGGCCCAAAAGTTTTTAGCCAAATTCTTTCCACCAGCCAAAACATCCAAGTTACAAAATAAAATCACTTCTTTCATGCAACTTGTGTCTGAATCTCTTTATGAAGCATGGGATCTTTTAAAGGAGTTGCTTAGAAGATATAACAGTTTGTTGATCAAAACAAGGATGATAATTGATGTAGCAGCTGGTGGGGCTTTAATGGGGAAAATCCTTGATGAAGCATTTGAATTAATTGAGGAGATGGCTGCCAATAACTATCAATGGCCTTCCAAAACACTGTCGACTCAAAAAGTTGCTAGAGTTCATGAGTTGGATACCGTTAACACAAATAGCTTTCTTGTGAAAGAAAATTGACACTCTTGGAGAACAATTAAAAAGAAGCCAAGCTATGGCTTATGAGATGTGTGGGGGATTCATATGCAAAAGAGTTGTGCCAAAACAACCATGATGTTGCAAATTACTTAAGCAATTACAATAGGCAGCAAGGTAATCTTACTCCAACACCTATAATCTAGGGCAGAGAAACCACCCAAATTTTTCTTGGAGTAATCAAGGGAAATCCAATAAAGCAAAGATCCAATGAAGTAAAGCTCACTTATCCAATTGGTGTTTGGTCACAAACACAAATTCCTACACTTGAAAAGAAGCCATCTACTAAAGAATTATTTGTGCAATACATATCCAAGATGAATTCCATAATCCAAATCCAAGTGGCATCACTTAGGAACCTTGAGAATCAAATAGGCTAGCTAGCCAATGCCATTACAAGCCGTTCTCAAGTTGCTCTACCTAGTGATATTGTACAAAATCCAAGATAAGGGAATCCTAATATGGAGGATTGTAAAGCCATCAAAAGGAGGTTCAAGCTCCCAATGAAAATTCTTCTACATACCCACCTCTACCTTTCCCTCAACGCCTTCAAAAGCCAAAGCTTGATTAGAAATTTTATAAATTTGTGGAGGCATTTAAGAAGTTGCACATCAACATTCCTTTTATACAAGATCTTGAACAAATGCCTACATATGTCAAGTTTATAAAGGATATCTTATCTAAGAAGTGTAAAATAGAGGACCACGAAATAGTTGCTTTAACCAAAGAGTGTTGTGCTATCCTCCAAAAGAAACTACCACCAAAGCTCAAGGATCCGGGTAGTTTCAACATACCAATTTCTTTTGGCAAGTCCTTTAGTGGTAGAGCTTTATGTGACTTGGGAGCAAGCATCAACTTGAAGGTTGGACTTAAAAAGGGAAGAACAAACCAACTAAGGTGACCTTGCAACTAGCAGATTGGTCACAAGCTTATCCAAGGGGAATCATTAGAGATGTCCTAATCAAAGTGGATAAGTTATTTTGGGGAAGATAAGGAAATCTCCATTATTTAGGGGAGAACATTCTTAGCCAAGAAGTGATGTTTGACATTTTCAAGGCTATGATGTTTCCTTTTGGAACCGATGAATGTTATGCAATTGAAGTTGTGCATGAAGGAGTTCAAGAAAAGATTACTCCTCTTGACACACCTTTACCTTTAAAGCACTCTTCAATTCGTAGGCCACCACCCTTGAAGACTACAAGCTCAAGAAGAAAGAAAGCTATCAAGTGGTGGGATCAAACAATAAGGAAGCTAAAGCTCTTGAAGGAGATTCCCAAAGGAGATCATGCCATGGCCAATACAAGCTCACAAAAAAAAAAATACAAGAGGAATTGGAAGAGATTTATGAATTTTGAAGAAAATAATTGTCCTAAAACTTCCATGGCTTGGGAGGACAAGGCTAAGCATACAAAAGTCAAGCTAACGACTACAAATTCGTCCTAGTTTAAAGGCAACCTAAGATCTTTAACTTTGCATCTTAGTTTTTGATTTGTTAGAATGTTTTTAAATAAGTTTTCATGTTTTTACTATAGGTACAAGAAAGCAACGCTATAGCGCAGAAAAATTGAACTAGGCAAAGAGGATGGTGCCTTGGCACTAGAAGGGGAATTTCAACTCGTGTCTAGGGCACCACAGCACGCAAAGGCTGGCACCCACAAGCTGGCACCCGCCCCTAGTACCCCAGCAAACCCTTTTTTCCTGTTTTGACCCCTTTCAACTTCCTTTCAAGCTTGGATGCTTTAAATACAATGTGGAGAAGGAATATGTTCTTTCTAACTTGCCTAAATTCTAGGGAGTATTTCTATCCTTATTCATTTTGAATATTTTAAAAATTGAAGACAATGTTTGTCTTAAGTTTGGGGGTGTTGGGTTGTTTTGTTTTGATGTTTGATGCTTGTAATTTTTTGTAGTTTGTTTAGCTAGCCAATATGTTATTATTCTTTTATGATGAAATCACTCATCCTATGATAAGATGTTAGTTTTCACATGCTCTTGACATTCATGTTAAATTTTTAAGTTTGTAGCATTATAGGATGTGATTTCCAACACTTTTATGCACTTTGATTTTTTTTTCTTGTGATTGTGTTGCTTATTTAGAGACCTTTTTTATAGGGAGTTCATATTTAGTTAGGAACCTTATAAATGTGTTTAATTCTCTCTTTAGGTGAAATCCTAGACAAAAGCTAAGTTAGGGACATGATTTAGGCCATATTTGGACTATTTGAGCTTTTCGTGCCAAACTTAATATATTGTATCCCTAGTTTACTGCATTGAGATTAATTTGACCTTTTCTTGTTCAACCACATTAATTTTTCCCCTAACCCTTTTTAATTTCCTTTTGCACCCTTCACTTTTAAGCATATTGATCTTTCTAGGAAGATTACGGAGTTATATGATGGGAAAAGAGAGTTAATTTGTGTTCCATGTTCACCTCATTCTTCATAATAGAATGAAATAAGCTTGGGGGTATGCCATAGAGTTGTTAAGAAAGGAATGCATGCTTCAAGTATAAAGAAAGTACCTTGTGCCTTTTGTTATAACAGTGAGGGCAATGTTAGGGGTATGGGAATTCTTTAGAATTATGATCAAAATTCCTTCATATTGTGAAAAAAAGGGGGGAGTGAAGAAAAGAAAAAGTGTGAATTTATGGGAGATAAAAGAAAAGTGTAAGCCAAGTATGGGTGTATTACTTGGAATGTGAAGAGAGTTCCAACAAGGTCCTAGAATGAATAATGTGCCTAGGGTGATTTTGAGCCCTATAACTTCTTTTTATCATACCATTAGTTGAGAGAGAGTTGAAAAGCACAGTTATAGGTTTGAATGCTAAATGTGATTTTACCTGGCCATAAACTTATCTGGATTGCATGCATTCCTTTGTTAAAAGATAATGAACACACACCTATTAGTTTTTGTTGGTGTGTTTAGTTTTCTTTTGCTTGAGGACTAGCAAAAATTTAAGTTTAGGATTAGGATTAAGTGATTTATAGGAGTTCTAATTAAATTAACTTAGTCTTTTTTTTTTTTTTTAAAGGTCTAATAAAAGAAGGAGTCTCATTGGAAATTAAATTTGGGCTTAAAATGCTCAAAACAGGCAAGACAAAGGAGGCTGAAGACTGACAAGGTGCAAGGAAGCAAGTGGGACAAGGAACGTAGGAGCTTGAAGACTGACAACCTTCATAGCTTTCTCAACTTTTACTCTTTCTTTACTTTTATTATATTCCTTTAATGTTTATTATAGTTGAAACCATGTTTACACTAAGTAGTAAGGACTAGTTTCCTTTATAGAATTGCAACATGTAGCTTGATAACACTCTTTATCTATGGATTTCTTAGGTATTGGTATATGATTTATCTAATTCGTTTTATGCTTAATGTCTTTATTTGATTGACCATCATTTCTACTGAAGTAGGAAACCTAAAGGAACTTAGGAAGGGGAATTTAGATTAAGCCTTGAATGAATTAGCACTTGTTTGAATTTAACACATGTTTTTGAGTTTGATTTGTGTAGAGGATAGGAATATACCTATATGTCTTGTGTAGTCAATTCAGGTATGATCTTAATGCGTTTTGTTTAACTTAATTCACTTATAATTGATCTTAATGTCTTTATTTCTATAATAAGACATAGAAATAACATGCTTATAATTGATTAAAAATCCTAGGTTAATTGCAATAACTAAGCAAGACAAGATAATAATATTTCAAGTGAAGTGCTGATGCAAATCTGTGTCAATGGCCTCTAACCATCTTCTTTCTTCATATTCTAATTCTCATTACACATTGTAAGGGGCTTTCATCCCTTCCTTCCATTTTTCCTAGTAGGTTTCTCCTATCATCTTGCCGGAGCTCATTCTAGTGAAGTCACCATGTTTGATTAATTCTTCAATCTAGCTTCGGAGGACCCAATATTCATTTGTGTTGTGAACAAAGCAACAATGTTCCACATTGTTGTAAACTGGAACATGCGCAAAAATACAAACATATAATCCTAGTTACATACAACCAAACCATAATAACTATAGTATACATAGAGGAGCTTCGCTCCAGCCATGTCATAAATAATAATAATTAGACTACCACACAAGACAAAATACAATGATTCAGAACTTTATTATGACTGCAAACTTTCATCATTTGACTTCAAGCAAGTGATCTTGATTATACCTTGCTGATAAACACTCGGCAAGCCCAGTATCGGTGGTTGACGTCATTGGAGATCTTGTTACTAAAAAAAACATTAACAGAAGAGTGGTGAGTCCATGTACTCAGTGAATGGAAAAACGTGCCTAAAGGCAACAGACTGAAAAATGAATTCAATATTTATAACTATGGTTATCTTAGTGAACCATTTTTGTGCTATAACTAAGTCTATAGCACAGATCCATCCTTCTGGATCATTAAGGATGTTTATAGTTCCTTCTTCAGGTTCCTGTATTATTATATCTTTTCCTCTGTTTTCAGGTTCTGGATTTTTTGTTTCTTTTGATGATTCCCATATAATATCTTGGAACTGATCTTCATCTGATTCTTCAAGATTAGAAACTCTCTGTTTTAGAGTTCTTACTTCTTTTATTTCATTAATTTTTGATTTTAAATCAGCAATAGTTGGTTCCTTTGATGAAGAGTTAACAGTTTTCACTCTTTCTATAATATTCTTAAAGGAATAAGAATCATCTTTTATACTTCCTTTTATTACTGAACTTTTACCCTTGTTAGACATATGAATATAGTTTTCTAACTGTATTCTTCTTTCTTCAGGGTCTGTTATTTTATCAATTAAGTCTAAAATTAGACTTTCTTCTTTTGACGAGACGTTTATACTAAGATTGTTCACTCCTATAGTTTTTAGGATACATTCTTCATAGTCATTATCTGAACAACATTTTGATTTTTCAGATAATTCTGACTCAGAGTTATAATCATTTTCTGACTCTTCTATACTAGAGTCTGAATTATACTGCTCTATTATAAAAGCATTCAAATGTTCCTTTTCTATACATTTATTTTGAAAATGACCCAGTTTTCTACACTTATAACAAATAGGAACTTTTTTGTAATTAGCTTCCTTAACTAAAGGTTTCTTGTTGGATTCATAATAACCAGTCTTTGACTTTTTATTCTTTTTAAATTGTTTTCTCTTGTAAGGTTTATTAGAGAATTTCTTCTGAAATTTATGAGTTTTTTTAGACTGCTTAAATTGGCTACTTGTGGGATATCCAAATTGTTCAAAAAATTTCCTAAAGCTCTTTTTCCGCTTAATTTCTCTTTGTCAATTTGTCGTTTTAGCCTAATATCATTACATAATGATATTCCTTCTGACACTACTTTTGAAGCTAACTCTCCATAAGTATAGCTACTGTGGTATATTACCACCATGCTTATCTTTTAGTTTATTTCTAATTTTATTAGCAAACAGAGTTGGGAGATCTGCTAAAAACTTTTCTTTCCAAAAATCAGCTTGACTGTTTGGTCTCTGATAAACTCTAGATAAGAACACATCTTTATACCACTGGAAGTGAGATAGATCTGGACACCTAAGATTAATCAGTTGTTCGTGTGATCTATCTAACCTAAGCATATTAGCTCCAACTAAGTGGTTTATAATTGTGTAAATTAATGTGTTAACTATATCAGTTATTAGATTTCCATTTTCCTGTTTCACAGAATTTAAGATCTCTTGTTTAGAGATATCTAACAAGTGGAAATCCCACCATCCTAACAATTGTCCTGTAAACCCACTGATTATGGCTAAGGCTATTTCCCTGTCAGTGTTACCATTGACCTACATGCTACATTAGCATGTGTTTTGTTGTTTGGAGTATTTGGTATTCTACCAGTCTATCAATGTTCCATTCAACTATGGACTTGCCATCAAACTGGACCCTGTCTTGAATAGCATTATCTTCGTATTGAAGATCTAACAGTGAGGGTCTTGGGTTACTCATTTTAGATGGGGTAGTTGGAGTTGTCTTATTCTAATGAAGCTTATTAACTTCTAAATGTGAGTCTTTTCTGGTTGACTTTTCCTGGTTTTGACTCAGCATGTTGACACTTTTCTTTTCAGATATATTCAGATTTTGTAACCTGTTGACTAGAATATCCACAAAATTTTTATCATTAATTCTAGATTCTTTTCTGAATTTCAGATTGACTTCTGGTGGAGGTTTCATCATGATTGGATCTATCTTAGCAGACTCTATACTAGAAGATCCTGAAGTATGAGGAATTATTTGTTGGAATGACTTTTTTTGAATTAGAAAATTTTCTATCCTTGAGGACTGTTTTCCTAAGGATTTTAGGAATAAATTTGTATAATTATTTTGGTTGGATATTTCAACCAGGGCACTTGACATGGATGCTTCTTTTGGATATATTCTTTCCCTCCCTGGTGAAAAAGTTTTGATAAGCATTTTCTAGAACATTAACCAACTTAGGATCCTCAAAATTGGGCCAATCTTTTTTGTGGAACCTAAAGGCTCGTTCAAGCCACTTAAAGAATGCTGGCTTCTTATGATATTTTTCCATATATTGTTTATGCATAGAGATCCAGTAATCTTTTTCTTTTTCACTAAAAGTTGTATAAAACCATTTATGTTTAATGGTAAACGAGTGTAACGACTCTGTAGAGGATATCATACATACGCTGTATCCCATTTTAGAGGGTGTTGGCGAATTATTTCTTGAGGGTGATTTTAACCCTAACTCTGAAGATGTCTCTACTTGGTACTGAGGGTGACTAACCTGATCTTTAGATTTTATTATTCCCTCAATTACTTGTCTTCTTTCAGTTTCAGTGGCAGGAATTGAAGACGTAGACCTCCTTCTAGAAGACTCGCCTAGATTCAGTTTAATCTTTTTGTTTGCAAAGAATTTTATCTCTACATCACCATCAGTATATTCAACTACTGATTCTAAGTGAGAGACTTTATTTTCTTAGGAGGAATTCCTTGGTCAATTTTTCAGGTTTCAGGAAGATTTACCTTATCCCAGGTGATTGTCTTAGGCACCACCATATTTGTCTTAGCTGGATTAGCTAAAAAAGTGTGGTTTCCCCTCTTTTAGACTCAATCTTAGCATTTGGAACCATAGTGTTCATAACCTTGTAATAAATCCTATATATTAGGACTACATTTTTAGATCCTGGTAACATATGAAAACCATGAGACTGAATATTTAAAGTTAATGTATTCATTATGTTTTGATCAGTTAAAGATATCGAGAAATTAGGATAACAGCTAAATAAGATGGGACCATCACAAAGACTTGATTCTATACACCTTAATAAGGAGTTTGAAAACTTATTGTGTCTCGTATCCCTAATACATATAAGGGCATAAGTATTTAATCCAAATATGGTTAAAGGTTTTAATGCCACCTAAACCATTCCTATATGAAGATATTTAAATTTTTTCTTATGTTCTTCTATCAATTTAGAAGAAAAGAGTTTAAATGTGTCTTGACCTTCTTTTAGAGGAATAGACTCTTCCATGGTTTTTATTATATAGTCTTGTCTATCAGAAGTTTGAGGAAGATTCTAGTTTTGAAGTTCTTTTTCTATATTTTCTACTAGAATAACTTCATTATTATTCCTAGATAAGTTATCAGAACTAGAACCAGAAGAATTAACAGAGTTTGAAAATCTTCTTAAAATACCATCCATTTTATCTTCGAGTCAAAGGGGCAAACTATCAAAGGACTTACTTAACCCTCAACGTCCTTCACTCACCAGACTTCACGGGTTAGCAAATGCCTCGACTTTGTTTCCTGGGTTTAACTCCTCGACTTTGAAGATTAATGGACAGATAGTTTAAGCCAATTATCACACTCTACCATCCTTTAAGGTTACTGACTCTGATACCATTTGGGGAATATAATTTAGCAGACAAAAAACAAAAATACATAGAGCATATGAAGTAGCTGCAATATGATTTAGCAGCCCAGATTAATAACCAAATATAAAAGAAGAGTAAAAGAAAACTTACATAAACAAATTCTTCATTACAGCAATAAAGCACAGGTACACCACACCATCACTGGTACTACAACAACAATAGTAGCTACAGGTACAAACCCAGCATTACAAACTTGAGAATTTCACTCGTATTTTACAAAACACTCTAAACACTCAAAGATGTTATTTTTTCAAACTTTTGATTTTTCTCCTAAACTTCAAAACTTACGAAGCAATAGAGGGCAAAGGCCCTTAAATAATAATCTTATCATGATTGCTTAAGAGATAAGGCTGGTAAAAGCAGATTCCTTGAGATAAGGCTCATCCTTCTGTCTGAGCACGTGTCATAGATAGATTGGAGTCGGTCCGCCAGCTAGAAAGGGAATACTTACTTTTATAAAGTAAATCCTTTTCTTTAAAGAACTTTGTCTTCAAGTCACCGAAATTCTTCTTTTCCTTTTGAAAAGATATCTTTGGCTTTTTGAAAAGCAAAGTCTTTCTCCTTTTAGAAAAGTAAACTTTAGCTTTATGAAAAGAAAATTACTGATGAGATTCTTCATCCAAAAAATCTTATACTCCTTCGTCCAGAGGGTCCTGAGAGTCCTGGAAATAGGCTGGGTCATCTTGACTCATCTCAGAACTGTTATCATCAAGAATTTTTAGGAGCTCCTTTTGAACATCATCTCTAGAAGAGGAGGCTAATAAGCCTTTCACCATATCAAGAACCTTTTTATTTTCATTAATAAAAGGTTTCTGAGAAGAAGGTTTAGATCTAAAGATCCCTAGCTTTAGAAAATTATTAAGGTTCTCTTCAAAATTAGAGAAGTTGTCCCACCATTTAATTTGAGTTCTTCGAATTAACCAGGGGACAGATTGATTAATCCCAAAGGCAGAAGAGGAACATTCTTTTACAATATATTCCCATTTAACAATCCATGGAAGCTGATACTAAGCTGTAACATGATAATCGAAATAAAAGCAAGTAGTGGGAGAAGGTTCTTCATTGAGGGTGAACCTTAAAAACCAGTTATGCTTTCTTGCTTTGTTTTCAAATAAAAGCAAGTTTTCCCATGCAGCCATATAATCAAAATAAGTATATAGCCAAGGAAATATTCTTCTATCTCTGATTTGTTTTTGATGGTATAAATCCATACCCCATTCTGACCCTGCTCGAATCCAAGGTTTGTGAGAAATTGATTCTGTGTCCACAAGAATATTTAAATAGAATAAAATATTCCTGGGTTCCAATTCAGGGGGAAGATGATTATTGAGATAGAAAGGGGCTATCTCATATGATGCTAAATTAGCATACCTTTATTCAATTGGTGCTATCTTTTTATAAGATAATGGAATATATGGATATTTGAAATCCTGATCGCATAAGAAATCTTTATCAGTCTCCTCAATATTAGGAGTGGAGAGGTTTCTTTTTGCAAGAGTATTAGATTGAGAGGTCATAATAAATTCTCTAGTTAGAAAGTCAGGCAAAGAATTAGATTCTCCTTTAATAAATTCTATATCAAATTCAAAAACAGAAAGGATTCCCTGCCATCTAGCAAATATTTGTTTAGATGCTATATTTTTAACATCTTTAAGAAGAATACCTTTAGCAGACTTGCAATCTATTCTTAATAAGATTTTTTTATTTAGTCAGATTCAAATTTAGCGATGCACATGATAATTGATAATATTTCCTTTTTTATAGTAGAATAATTTTGTTGTGCACCCTTCCAAGTTCTTGAAGTAAATCTAACCAACTGCTCTTTATTAGCAATTTTTTGTTTAAGTGTTCCTCCATATCCTATCTCGGAAGCATCTGTTTCAACTATTTTAAATGTATCTGGATGAGGAATACAGAGACATGGGAGTTCTTTAACTCTTTGTTTTTATCCTCTTAACTGCTTCTGTAAACTCATTATTCTATTCTGGAGGATTCTTTTTTAATCGTGCAAATAATAATTTGCAATCTAAGGCTAAATCCTTGTAAAATTCACCTACATAATTTAGACTTCCTAAGAAAATATACTCATCATGCATCTTTGAAAAGTGGCTGGTGCATTACACGAACCAAAAGGCATTCTTCTATATGCATAAGTACTAAAGGGGCAAGTAAAAGTAGTATTTTCTTGATCTTCGGGTGCAATAACAATCTGATTATATCTACTATACCCATCAAGAAAGCAATAGAAAGATTTACCAGTCAACCTCTCAAGCATTTGGTCCATGAAAGGTAAAGGAAAGTGATCCTTACGTGATACTTGATTTTAGCTTGCGATAATCAACACACATTCTCCACCCACTTTGAACATGTGTAGGCACAAGTTCATCATTTTTATTTTGCACAATAGTAATTCCCATTTTCTTAGGAACTATAGGACTTACCCACTTGCTATCCAAAATAGGGTAGATAACTTTGGCATCAAGCAACTTCAATATTTTAGCCTTGACTACCTCCATCATAGGTGGGTTGAGATGCCTTTGCATCTCCCTTGTTGGCTTCAAATTTTCTTCCAAAAGTATGCGATGCATACACATGGAAGGACTAATTCCCTTAATGTCAGCCAACATCCATCCAAATAGCAGTTTTATGGTCACGAAGCATGTGCACAATCCTTTCATCTTGCACATCTGTTAAGTTCTTTTCAATGATCATAGGTAATGTATTATTTTCACCCAAAAACACATACTTTAAATGACTGAGCAAAGGTTTTAATTCAAGCTCGGGTTAATGCAAAACAAAGGGTAAAAGTTTTATATGAGAAATAGGGGAATCATGAAAAACCTCACCATACTTGTACAACACAGCTTGCAAGGCCATGACTGCATCAACCAAAGCATCATCTATGGCAACCTCTCCTTTTGTGCAAATGGAATCAAAACTTTAGCTTATTATAACCACATTCAATTTATCACTACCACTTAAGTCAAAAACTTGTTGCACATTAATGTCAATAACATCCAAACATATAATAGATTGTTTATCATCTTGAAACTTCATGGCATCAAGAATATTGAATTGAACAACATTACCATCAAATTCCATAGACAATGTACCCAAAAAAACATCAATCTTAGTTCTAGCAGTTTTAAGGAATGGTCTTCCTAACAAGAGTGGAGTAGATGAGTGTGAGTGATCATCCTCCATGTTCAAGAATATAAAAATCAGCAGGAAAAATCAAACCATGAACTGAAACTAAGACATCTTCAAGCACACCCAAAGGATAAACAAACGTACGATCAGCTAGTTGGATAATAATACATGTATCTTTTAAAGGGCTAAGACAAAGAGATTCATATAAAGATTTCTCCAAAGTCACACATGGCCTTTTCAAAGCAAGTATTACCAATCTTACAGGGAATAAAAAACGAACCAGGATCTTTTAAGGAAGTGGGAGTTTCTTTTGAATGATAGTAGATACATTCTCTCCCACACTTACTGTTGAGACAACTTTTGTTAGTGCACAACTCCTTGAGAAACTTTGCATATCGAGGGACTTGCTTGATTGCATCCAAGAGAGGAATATTGATTTCAACCTTTCTAAACATCTTTAAGATCTCCTTCTCCTTTTCTTCTTTCTTAGACTTATAAGAACTCAAAGGAAAAGGTGGAGTAAGCTTAAAATTGGAAATCATAGATTGAGGATTTACCTTGGGAACACCCAAATTAGGTTCGGCATTCATTTGATTAAGGGTAGAAACTTTGGCCAACTTTGAAGAAGTTTCGGCTTCAACTTCAATCTCTTCCTCCAATGCAACATTCCTTGGTTTACTTTCTCCAAGCTCTTTTCCATTCCTTAACTTGATTGCACAAGCACTTTCTCGACTAGTCATAGTTTGAGAAGGCAACTTACCAGACCTTTGTGTTTCCAATTTACCCACACTAGTAGCAAGTTGTCCTACTTGCTTCTCCAAGTTTTGGATACTTGACCTTGTTTCTTGTTGGAATTACATCATGCTTTGCTGGAAGGCCAATGTATTGGATGCCATTGTTTTCTTCATATCTTCCTTAGATGAACCAAAATTGGATGAATTCATTGGTTGTAAGGGTTGTCTAGATTGATATTATGGTTGTCTTGAAATCTAAGAGGGTTGATGTTTTGGCCTCCATTTGGTAGTGGTTGTGGTTGATTCCCATAATGCAAGTTAGAGTTATCTCTCCAGCCAGGATTGTACATGTTAGAATATGGATCATACTTACATTGTGGTTGTCCAAGAAAAATGCCACCAATGGCATTAGCTTGTTCCGTAGGATCATCTTGCATAGTAGGAAACATATCAGTTGGATGCCCTTGGTTAAAGCAAATGCCACATGCTTTCACTTACTGCACATTTCCAACAGCCAAAGAACGCACAAGAGAAGTAAGATTGCCAACTTGTTGTTCAAGGTTAGAGATACTTACTTCATTTACTTTTTTGGAGGGTGCATCCATGCGAGTTCCAAATTGTTGCGAATTGGCAGCCATGTTGAAGATTAATTGCTTTCCAGCATCGGGTGTTTTGTCAACTAATGCCCCTCCACTTGCGGCATCAATTATATTCCTTTCTTGTGGCATCAAACCCTTGTAGAAGTATTGGATGAGTAGTTGATAAGAGATTTGGTGATGGGGGCACACAACTTCTTAAATCTTTCCCAATATTCATATAAGGTTTCACCATTGTATTGCCTTATTCCACATATTTCCTTTCTTATATTTGCAGCACGTGATGCAGGAAAATACTTCTCCAAGAAAAGCAACTTCATCTCATTCCATGTAGTGATCGAGCCAGAGGGGTTGTAATATAGCCACTCCATAGCTGCATCACCCAAGGAGAATGGGAATGCTCGAAGTTTGATTTGCTCCTCGGTCACACCATTGGGTTTCATGCTTGAGCACACTAAATGGAATTCCTTGAGATGTTTATGTGGATCTTCACCTGAAAGACCACGAAAAGTAGGAAGTAAGTGAATAAGACCAGATTTAAGCTCAAAAGGGACATTAAAATAAGGAAAATTAATGCAAAGAGGTTGATGGTTAAGATCAGGAGTGGTGAGCTCCTTAAGAGTGTGAGGATTGTCGAATGGCCATGTTTTCAACTTGTTCGTGGATTGGTGCAATTTCTTCCTCTAATTCGAAAGCCAAAGGATGTGCTCTTTGTGACACAAACTCTACGTGTGTGACTGATTTGATGTAATCTCTCACTGCACGTATTCTAGGATTGAACTCTTCAATTGGGCTTTGTGGTGGAGTTCGATTAATTGCCTCGACTTGCTCTTCGTAGAACTGTTTAAGTTGCTCTAAGGTGGGTTGTCTGTCTTCTTCGAAATCGAACATACAACCTGTACAAATGATCTAAACTAAACAAAAACACAAGCAATCAAATTAAAAAGATTAGTTTCCCCGGCAACGGCGCCAAAATTTGATGAGTCGTCGATGTTCACCAAATAAAAACTTTACTAACTATATTTGTAGTATAGTAAGTAAGGTATCGATCCCAAAGAGAAATAATTAAATTAATCAAATTCAACTCAAGCAAGTAGTTCTTTTTTAATTAAATTGAACCAAAGCAAAAGAGCATAAGAATTTCAAGTATAAAAGTAAATACCAATATGAATATACACATATGCATGCAAATCAACCATGGAAACAAGTCTTTCCTACCTATCCTTACTACCTCTTTGTTAATTAGGTCAAGCAGAATAACTAACACTAATCACATAATAACCCTCATCAAGCGTTATGGATTTAATTACGTGAAAGCATTACGAACTAGATAGGTGGAATTTATTCTAAACAATTAACACACAAGCGGCGTTAACTTAATCTAGGTCAGATTTTCCTAGCAACACTCAAATAAACTCAGATTTAATTCAAGTGCTAATTTTACTACTCATGTTAATTAACCATGCAAAGACATGTATCAATCTATCGTGTACAATCAATTAAGTAGCATCAGAGTACATGTATCAATCTATCATGTGTACATCATAACAAACTAAAACACATAATCATTAAGCAATTAAACCAAGAAAAACATGAATACTTGCATTTGTGTATAGCATCAGATTTTGTCTAAAAAAACAGATCTCATAGTAGCTTCATAAGTCAATGTTACTTAATATCTAATTCCTTAATCAGATTTGCACTTTCTATTCTATCCAAAATTTGAATATTCTAATATGATCTTGTGATCTTCTTTCAATCCTAATCCTATTAAAATTCCTTGCCAAAGTTGGATTCCTCATGTAGAAATCCTTTATTGCCACCAAGATTCCTAGTCCAATTAGGATTTGCACTTCATCAACTCATAAATTTGTCTCAATGTGCTCATTCTAGTCCTTAGCTCCATTTTACTCTTTATGTCTACAAAGCACAGTTTTACACAAAACAAGATAAGTAAACTAAAGTGAGACATAGCATATGCATAAAAGACTAAGGTACTAAAAAGTTAGAATAATATGAGTCTGTCACCTTTGTACAAGGTATCTATTAGACCTTATATCTAAAGATCATTTGCTCTACTACAATGAAGAACTCTTTTTTGACAACTATGTAAAAGTCCATACGAGTGTTTTATGATTGAGTCAATTCAGTGAACTTGTTCTCTAACAAGCACCTTCATGTTTATTATAGTGTCAGCTACACAAGTGATCATCAAAAGATTGATCACCCTCAATATTTGAGCTAACATAACATGCTCTAATCTAACTAGATCATTGATCTCATTATTAATGATCTTATGATTTGGAATATTTAAGAATAAAGCTTAAGAAAAAATATCTTATAAACATGATCAAACCATGGTTCTTATTTTCATTGCTTGTATTCTATGAGATTTATCATGTTTATAGTAAAGAATTAACTAGCAATTAAAGTACATGATAAATAATAATATCATATAATAATGAAAAATATTCAATTTATTAATAGCTGAATAAGATTGTATTTACAAGTAATATATCACAGACATTTAATGCCATTGGCTTGTAGGGCATACTACTAACATTTTATATATTGTTGCACTAATTATCATTTAAACAATATAATAAAGAATTCCTATTGAATATTATTACATATATTAAATACAAATAAAGTGTCATTACAACTAACTATTAATTGACTCTTGGACATTAACACTAACAAATCTTATAAAGCTCCTCAGAGTCCTTAAAGTCTTCAATGGCTTTCTTAATCTCGATTTCTTAAGAGGTGCTTAGACGATATACATCCTCCTTCATCAACTTCAGCTCTTCATGAATTCTAGTCATCTCTTCATCATTTAATCTTTTCAGTACAACTCGGGCTTGGACCTCGGCCTCAAGTTTCGCACACAGGTCTACACTAACTTTTTCCACACCCATAGTATGAGTCCTCATCTCGTTTACCTTTGCACAGGCAGCTTTCAATTAGACGAGAAGCATTCACATGCTCGAACATGAAAGGGCTCCCTGCATATTACACCATAAATTCAATATTAAGTACAAACTCAACCACTAAACAAGACCAACTGATAACACCAACAACACAAACTTACCTTCAATATGGACTCGAAGAAAGTATGAAACCCATTTTCCAAGGGTAGGCTATCTAGGGCTCCCTGAGTAACTTTGTAAGCCCCATTCACAACAGATGACATAAGGTTCCTTTCTTGATTATCTTCTCGGATTGGAGAGTTAGGATCTAGGTTCATCGGCTTTGTGTGAATATCGAGAGCTTTCTTCTTCCTTAGCTTCTTTGACTTCTGATCTTCAACAGTTCTACTCTTAGCATCCTCAGAATTTTTCCTCTTCTTCTCTTTTTGGATTTCCAGAAGCTAGTCCAAAGTAGGTTTTCTCTTCAACCCATCAAGTAAATTTTGATAAGTTACTTGCTTAGTAAATTATCAAATGTTAAAAAATCACAAAGAAAAAAGAAGACGAGAGTAATGCTCACATCTATTCAGATATTCACCCTAGGTCAGTTCAGACTTTTCAGCAGAAAACAACATCGGGGTAGCTAGATATTTGTAATATCAAACTTGGGTTTTCCCCTAGGTTGATTGGAAAATTCATATTAGATCTTTTATAGCCGTTTTCTTTGCTGCCGCATAAGGTCAGGAGCACACTTTATTGAAGCATTTTATTTTACTCCATCCGTTTTTTAGCCAATGGGACTTAAGACTGTGTACAAAAAAGTATCAGGGCTTCCAACCCTTATTGTTATCGGGAAATGCTCGAAAAAGGAAGACCTCGAGGCAAAGGAGAACCATTCCCCCTTCATGGTTTTCATAGAAAATAAATGCCTAAACACAGAGAGCGAAGGTTTCAACTCCAGCACATGACAAAGACTTATAAAGCCTACTACAAATCTAGTCCCATTGGATATCAGTTGAGCTAGACACACACCATATAACACTATATACTTTTACAAAAAAAGGGTGTATGGGAAACTGTCTCCACCCTTCTGCTATTTATACGCACCACCTCTCGGGCACTGAATTGTATGGTCTCTGTTGTCTATTTTAATCATACAAGTGCACATATCGTTAATAAGTAATATATAGTAGTACAGTAGAGTATTGATCCCATGAGAAATATATCATGTACCACAACCCTAACTAATCAATAAATAATAAAAATCATTAAGCTACATGTCAATTATAATCCTAGAGAATAAGTTGGTTCCTACTACCTAGTGTAGACATAAAATCACCATCAAAGTAAATAGATGAAAAACTAAAACATATAGAGGAATAAAGAAAACTGGAAGGTTGTCAATCTTTAATTAATACTCTTCTAAGCTCTTTTTGCCTTCTTCCGCCTTTGACGACTTTCTTTTCTCCAGAAAAACTCAGTTTCATTGTGTACTTTGAATCCCCAAGTTAATCCCTCTTTTACAGGCATGCAACAAGCTATTTTGAGATTTTAAGCCCAAATTCTCCTTTGATTTGATTTTTAGTGGGACTCCTAGCATTAAACTTTCAAACACACATAAACTAGGTTAATATATATTTGAAATCTTATTTAACACCCAAATCCTAGCCAAAAGCTACTAGGATTCAACATCCTAGTATGATAAGGACTCAACTAGGAATTTAACTAAAAACTAAACAAAATTCAACTAAAACTCAAGAACATACCTAAATTAAATGATTAAAAGGACATGTAAGAAGTCTATTTCCAAGAGTTATCAGTCTTAGCCCATTTGTCCTTTTTAGACAAAATCCCAAATTGTTAGCCTTAAAGTAAAGTCTTGCAATCTCGGCCATCCTATCTTCACTCAGCCTGTGCACAACTTCATCTAGATCTCGTATGTCATTAAAAGGAAGAAAATATGGTTCTTCCGCTTCTAAGTCTTCCCAATCACCATTGAAAGACTCAAGGCTAGCCTTCCCACCTTCCATAGAGGATTGTTGACTGGCTAGAGGATTGGATAACTAAACCTCCGTAACCCTGACTTCAAAATAAAGAAAGAAACACAACTCTTGACTAAAGAATAAATGTAAACCTCCGTAACCCTGACTTCCCAATCTGTTGACTGGCTAGAGGATTGGATAACTAAACCTCTGTAACCCTGACTTCAAAATAAAGAAAGAAACACAACTCTTGACTAAAGAATAAAAGTAAATTATATAACAATATTGGCAAAAACATATAACAACAACAACAACAAAGAACTCTACTCCGTTTCTCATCACAATAACAAATAACTAAACTATTACACAATACAAACTTAGACAACCCACAACTTTAGTATGACTGCAAACTTCTATCCTTGACTTCAAGTATGAGATTCTGAATATACATTGCTGCCAAACAGCAAGTCCAATATCAATAAATGTCATCCCTTGAAATTTTGTTATTCAAAAAAATATTAACAAAAAAGGGGTGAGTCCTACGGACATAGTGAGTGAAAAATTATACCCAAAGGGTACTTAGCATCATTCAAAGCAAATATAGAAACATTTAATCTCTAGTAACAGTATTCGTGTTTCAATTCAATAGTACAAGCACATACTTGTAATTCTCATAAAGCCACGATTCACATGTTTTACAACATATTTAAATGAATTCAAATATCCAAAGTTCACCATTTCAAATAAAGCAATCAAAGCACACAAAGCAAGCAAAAGGCCAACATATTACGCACCCACACAATAGATTAATCTCCGTACATAATCCATCCAACCTGGGTTGAACACTCAAATTTTAAAAAATATTTATCATAATCAAAATATAGGTGCATCTGGATCCTAGTTTTAAAAGTAAAATTGTTTAGGAGAAAAATTTACATTGTTGGCCCTTATCAACCATAAACAATTTCAAACATCAACATAATTCAAATATTCAATCATAACAATACAATTCTTATTTTCCACTATATAACATATATATACATAAATACATCAGACAATCAAAAACATTAATCCAGCAACCAAAAGGTAGCAATTAACCACTCACTAGTTTACAAATCGTGTTTGTCACTTCTGTTGTAACCCAATACAGAGTAAAGTTGAATTTTAGACACAATGTGTCACTTTTGGTTATAAATAAATTAAATAAATACACAAACAAATTAAAAAAATAAGAAATATATTTAGAACTGTTGGTACGTAACTTATTGTGTTTAAAACACCTCCCTTTCTCCCTTGTCATCACTTTGGTGGATTAAGCTTTGGGTTTAGCTGTCCAAGAACTGCTGGCAGCGCAGCAGTAACAGCCCTGTTTTGGGTGGCAACATCTGAAAAAAAAAAAAAAAAAAACCTGACCTTCCTTCCTCGCTTGTAGCATAATTTGGGTAGGTTCGCCATGGAGTTTTTGGAGCCAAAACCTTGGCTTGGAGTAGCTGGAAATTGGGCAGCGAAGGGTGCTCTGTTTTAGCTTTTGGTGGTTAAAAATTGGAGGTAATTTTATTCTCTTTAAGCTAGTCAAGAAGGGTAGTGGAAAAAGGGGATTTACTGGCAGCTTGAAGGTTGCCTATTTAGCCGTGAGGATAGTAGTTCAAAATACCTCCAAACTCAACTATTTTAGTGTTTTATTGAGGTTTAATTATAATCTTTCATGTTGAGTATCGGGTGTAGGTTATTAGTGGGTCAGGAATCAAAGTTTAAAAAAAAAATGGAAAAAAGAAGAAGAAAGAATTATGGGAATTGGATTATGGAAGCTTGAAATTTAATTGTATTCATGGTGGAAAATTTATAATTCAAGTATGTGGTACTCTAGGTAATTAATTTAAGTTGAAGTTAACAATTGGGACTTAAGCAACATAAGTAAATAATTAGGAAGCCTGGAGCTGGACATGAGTACATCAAAGTCCTTGTACGGTAGCCTTGGGTTTGTATGAATTAGTCAAGAAGGTTACTAAGGAGTGGAAAAGAAGGAAAAGGCTAATTTGCATTGCATATTCCTATATTTTAAAACTGCCATCAAGAATCTTTCATTGCTTATGTATGAATGCTTGTTGAGATTTGACTCACTTTTTTTCATCTGATGTGCATAATTAGTGCCATGAATGTGTATTCTTCCTTGGATGAAGTCTATGTAACGGGAAAAGAGAGCAAGTAGGGGACTATTGGTATGAAGAAAGTGAATTTTGGTATAGTGGCCGTGGGGTCTAGGAATAGAAATGGAAAATTTTGGGATAATTATGGAGTTAGTTTTGACTTAGGCCTAGTGTCTAAGAGGAGTCTTGTTAATATACGTAAAAGCTCTTCTTTGGTCAAAACCATGTATGTAAATAAGTAGGTAAGTAAATGGATGTACTATGATTTCGTAGATCTTTGTATTCTGGGGTTGTTAAATTAATTTTAGCTTGATATGCTTCTAACCGATTTTAGTCTAATAAAAAAATAAAGAACGAAAGATGTAAGGATAAGAATTAATTAGGTTATAAAGTTATAAAATAAATTAGACTTAACCAATTGATGAAGAATTAATTAGGAATACAAGTTAGTAAAATAAAGCCTTAAAGATAATAACTTAGTTTAAGGAAATTTGATTATCACTTGTTAATACTCAATTAAGTCTAGGTTTAAGGAAGGTAGGGTGTTACATCGCAGCTTGAATTTATTAGTGCCACAGCATTGTGCTCTCTGTTTCATTTTTGTAATTTAAAGCTCATGAGGTGTGGTGGCGTTAGAAATTTTTGCACCATGGTGTGAATGCTTTTTGTTGAGGGGCTTAGTCTTTGTTACCTGAGAAAAGATGATATAAAGGCCAAGTGTAGAGTACAAATTAAAATATTACTAAAAATTAAGAAAAAGGGTTTTAGAAACTTGGGTTGAAGTCCTTGGCTTAACTTAGTGTTGCTCAAGTAGCTTCACCAAGTTTAATGGAGGTATGATCATTATCAATCTTTCCTCCCCAATAGCATTTCAATCGTTGGAAACACTTTGGCAATGGTGAATGTTCCAGACCATCTTGTCTTGAGTTTGCCTGGGAAAAGCTTCAACAGGGAATTATAGAGCAGGACTTGTTGACCCCGCTCTAAGTGGTGCTCAACAATCCATTGATCATGTAGCCTATTGGTCTTCTCCTTGTAGAGTTTGGCATTCTCATTAGCATTGAGCCTAAACTCATCCATCTCATTCAATTGGAGAAGTCTACATTTACCAGTGGCTTGATAGTCAAAGTTCAACTTTTTTAGTACCCAATAGGCATTATGCTCCAACTCAATTGGTAAAATGGCAAGCCTTGCCATAAACCAGCTAAAAGGGAGACAAGCCTAAATGGGTCTTGTAGACTGCTCGGTATGCCCATAATGCATCATCTAATCTCTTGGACCAGTCTTTCTGTGATGGACATATAGTCTTCTCTAGAATGCTCTTGATCTTTAGATTTAAGATCTTAGCTTGTCCCACTTGTTTGCGGAAGATAAGCTAGTGCAACCTTATGAGTCACCTCAAATTTAGCGAGGAGTTTGTTGCAAAAGTAAGACCATTATTCACTCATGATTGCTCAGGGTGTACTAAAGCATGTAAAGATATTCTTTTTCAAAAAGTAGGTCATAACTTTAGAGTCATTGGTTGGCACAGCAATGACTTCAACCCATTGACAGACATCATCCACAACAACATGAATGTATTGATTATTATATAAGGAGATGAATGGACCTATGAAGTTCATCCCCCAAACATCAAACAATTCCACTTAAAGTATGCTATTGAGTGGCATCTCATTCTTCCTGGATATGTTGCCCATCCTTTGGCACTTGTCACATTTGGAAACAAATTCATTAGCATCCTCAAAAAAAAAGAAGGCAAAACCTGATAGAAGCACTTTTGTAGTAGTTTGGCTCTTTCCAAAGTGACCTCGATACTCTAAAGCATGGAAGTGGTGAAGTATACTCTCCACCTTTTCCACCAAAACACACATTCTTAATATCTTATCAGCACAATGCTTAAACAAGAAGTGGTCATCCCAACCAAAGAATTTTATATCATGTAAATTTTTTTTTTTTTTGTTGAGAAGTTAGGTTAGGAGGAAAAACTTTGCCAACTAGATAGTTAACAAAGTCATCTAAGAAGGTTTCATTTATGAGTGGGTTCAGCCACTTGATGATTTCCTTCCAATCTTGATAAGTGATCAGCAACTTAATTTTTAGAGCCCTTTCGGTCTCTTATTTTCAAGTCAGATTCTTATAGTAATAGGATCCACCTTATCAACCTATGCTTTGCATCTTTCTTGTCAATCAAATACTTAATAGCATAGTGGTTAGTAAAAACAATGACAGAAGTTCCAATTAAATAAGATCGAAATTTGTCAAAAGCAAACAATACCGCTAAAAGTTCTTTTTCAGTTATGGTACAGTTCAATTGAGCACCATTTAACATCTTTCCTTTTTTTTGACCTAACACTGCCCCTACCGCATAGTCACTAACATCACACATCAATTCAAAGAGTAGGTTCCAATTTGGGGTTATTATAATTGGGGCTATTATTAATCTATTTTTCAACTCTAGAAACGTAGCAAGACATGTGTCATCAAATATGAATGGAGTGTCTTTTCTAGGAGATTACAAAGTGATTTGAAATTTTTTGAAAAGTCTTTCATGAATCTCCTATAGAAGCTGGCATGGCATAGAGAGCTTCTTATTCCTTTTATTGAACTAGGGGGAGGTAATTTTTCTATGGTTTCAATTTTAGCTTGTTCTACCTCAATTTCCTTGTTAGACACCTTATGGCCTAGAACTATACCTTCTTGTACCATCAAATGGCACTTTTCCTAATTTAAGACTAAGTTGATCTCTTCACATCTTTTAAGCACTAAAGTTAAATTATGGAGACATTCATCATATGAATCACCTAAAACAGAAAAATCATCCATAAAAAACTTCAAGCCCTTATGGACCATATTGATGAAAATTGCCATCATGCATCTTTGAAAGGTGGTCGAGGCATTGCACAAACCAAATGGCATCCTTCTAAGCAAAGATGCCATAAGGGCAAGTAAACATAGTTTTTTCTTGGTCTTCCGGGGCATTTGTATTTTGATTATACCCAAATAACCATCTAGAAAGTAATAGTATTCCCTACTTACCAGCCTATCTAGCATTTGGTCAATGAATGGAAGGGGAAAGTGGTCATTCTTTGTAGCTTTGTTCAACATTTGGCAATCCATGCATACCCTCTAACCAGTAACAGTTCTTGTAGGAATGAGTTCATTGTTTGCATTTGCAACAACTGTTATCCCTTCTTTTTTTGGTACACATTGGATAGGACTTACCCAATGACTATTCGAGATTAGATAGATAATTCCAGCATTTAACCACTTGATTATTTCTTTTTTCACCACCTCTTTCATTATAGGATTAAGCCTCCTTTGATGCTCAATTGTTGGTTTGTGGTTATCCTCCATGAGGATCTTGTGCATGCAAATGGAAGTGCTTCTATGTTTAATGTCAGCAATTATCTATCCCAAAGCTCCTTTGTGTTCTCCTAATACATGAAGGAGTTTGTGTTCCTACATGTTAGTAAGAGAAGTAGAAATAATAAGCAAAGTAGATGAAGGACCAAGAAAAGCATACCTTAGATGATTAGGTAATGGTTTCAGCTCCAAGGTAGGAGGTTTTTCAATTGATGGCCTTGACCTGGATTAAGTGGATGGTGGTAAATCCAGATTTTCAAATCTTGGATTTGGTTTCAGCATATGTGGTGATGTATCCAATAATTTCATACATTCTTTAAAATCATCATCTTCTCTTGTAGAGTGTGAAATTATTGAAGCTTCAAGAGGGCCATTTAGATGTTCTTCCAAGAACATGTCTTGAACAAGGTTAGTCACCATATCAATTGCAAAACATTCTTCATGGTCTTAAGGGAATTTCATGGATTCAAATATATTAAATTTAATCTCTTGATCATTTACCCTCATAGTGAGTTTTCCTTTTTTGACATCAATAAGTATCCTACTAGTAGCTAGAAAAAGTCTTCCAAATTTAAAATCCCTATTATTTTCCATGTGTCCACTTTAATTAGAACATCCTCTACAATTCCTCTAGGGTGTGTAAGTGATCTATCAGCTAATTGTAGAGTTATGGATGTGGGTTTTTACTTCACCTATTCCCAGCTTTTGATAAATTGATAAGGGCATTAAATTTATACTAGCTCCTAAATCACAAAGTGCCCTACCAAAATGTCGTGTGCCTATGGTGCAAGGAATAGTAAAACTACTTGGATCTTTCAACTTAGGTGGTAGCTTCTTTTGAAGTATGGCACTACACTCTTTAGTAAGTGTATAATAGTTTCATGATCACCAAGCTTCCTCTTCTTGAATAGGATGTCTATCATGAATTTTGCATAGCTTGGCATTTGTTCAAGAGCTTCCACAAAGGGAATGTTTATGTGGAGTTTCTTGAACACATCCAAAAAATTATGGAATTGCTTGTCAAGAACCCTCTTATGGAATGGAAGAGGAGGGTTTGCCTTTTTAGATTCAGGAACTACTTTCTTTTCCTTCTCCTCTATGACTTCAGTAGGCAATTCTTCTTTAGTAGGAGATATAGGGATTTCATTATCTTGTATTTTCTTTTTCTACTCCTCTAACTCTTTCCCACTCTTTCCCAATTCTTTCCCACCTCTTTAGTAGGAGTTATTACCTTATATTATTCCTTACTCTCCTTTCTTGGGTTTGATTCAATATCACTAGGAAGGGCACCATGAAGTATACTAGTCAAAGCATTTGCTAGTTGCCCCATTTGTGTCTCTAATGTTCTCAATAACAGCTTGGCTTTGAATAACAGAATCAGTTTGAGACACGTATTACAAAACATGTCTTCCAAGGATGGCTTCTTTTCAAAAGCTACCTGCCTTTGTGGAGCTTGAAATCCAAAAGGTGGATTAGGTCTTGCAGCTTGTGATCCTTGATTATTCCAACCAAAGTTTATGTGGTTTCTCCACTTTGGATTATATATATTGGAATAAGGGTTGTTTTGATGGTTGAAAATCTGAACATATTGAATCGCTTTAGTATTTCGGCATTGGTCGATGGTATGAGCTTAGCTTCACATACCAAGGCAGCGGCCTTAGCTTATTGTACTCCAAAATTATTAAACCTCTTTGTGAACCTAGCCACTTGTGCAATCAAAGCAGTAATGGCATCAATTTCATGAATTCTAGCAACTCTTCGAGATGATAAACTTTTGGTTAGTTATTGATAAAAGTTTGAGGCCATCTATTCCAAAAGGTCATAGGCATCATCTGTAGATTTACCCATCAAAGTACCACCAACATAGTTTGGTTTCCCAAGCCATTATAAAGGGTATGCACTTGCCATGATGTGGGCATGTCTAACCAAGTGGTGATGGAATGCTGAGGAAATGAATACAGCTAACTTTTGGCCTTATCTCAGAGTGAGAAAGTAAAATCCTAAGGAGGAATACATCATTAGAGATGCCATTATACTTATTGCCATGGGTCCTAGACATTTAGAAATTTGCAAAAAAGAAATTGAAGAATTATTGAAAAATGGATTAATAAGTAGTTATAGTCCCTAGAGCTGTCCAGCATTTTATGGAGAAAATGCTGCTGAATTAGAAAGAGGAGTTCCAAGGTTAGTAATAAATTAAAAACCTTTAAATAAAGCTTTAAGATGGATTAGTACCCAATCCCTAATAAAAAGGATTTGGTTAACAAACTTTATGATGCCAAAATATTTTCCAAATTTGATATGAAATCAGGATATTGGCAAATTCAAATAGTTGAACATGATAGGTACAAAATTGCTTTTACAGTACCTTTTGGGCATTATGAATGAAATGTTATGCCATTTGGACTAAAGAATGCTCCATCTGAATTTCAACATATTATGAATCATATTTTTAATTCTTATCATGAATTTATAATTGTTTACATTGATGATGTCTTAGTGTTCTCTCCTTCGATAGAAAAACACTTTAAACATCTTAATATATTTTGGAATATTGTCATGAAAGCAGGACTAGCAGTTTCAACTAAAAAGGTAAAAATATTCCAAACTGCAATTCGTTTTCTAGGACACAATATTTCAAAAGAGTCAATAATTCCTATTGATGGAGCAATTCAATTTGCAGATAAGTTTCCTAATGAATTAAGGGAAAAATAACAACTGCAAAGATTTCTAGGCAGTCTAAATTATGTGGGAGAATTCTATAAAAACTTAGCCCTAGAGTGCAAATTACTATTTAACAACTTAAACATGATTGCCTGGGAGATAAGTATGAGAAAAGCATATTCTTGAGGATAAGGTAGGTTCCTTTGTCTAGGCACGTGTCCTGGATGAATTGGAGTCGGTCCGCCAAACTAAAAGGAAAATCTTTCTTATTATAAAGTAAATCTTTTACTTTAATAATTTTATCTTCTTTTCCACTGAAAGCTTCTTGATTTAGTGAAAGTAGAGTCTTTACTTTTGAAAAACAAAAGTTTTCTTTTACTTTTTGTCTTTTGATAGAAAATTAGGGATGTGTCCCTTCTTTAATGAAATCCTCTGCTCTTTCATCAAATGGGTCTTGTGAGTCTTGAAAATAGGCTGAATCATCTAGACTCATATCCGAATAGTTGTCTTTTAGGATTTTTAGGAGCTCCTTTTGAACATCTTCCTTGGAGGAGGAGGCTAATAAGCCTTTGGCCATATCTAAAACCTTCTTATTTTCATTTAAATAAGGTTTTTGGGCAGAAGCTCGAGATCTTAAAATCCCTAACTTTTGAAAATTATTAAGGCTCTCTTCAAAATTAGAGAAATTATCCAATCATTTGATTTGTGTCCTTCGAATAAACCAGGAGACAAATTGATTAATCCTAAATACAGAATGGGAACAGTCTTTTACAATATATTCTCATTTAACAATCCATGGGAGCTGATAATAAGCTGTAAACATAATAATTTTGTCTTGAGGATCCAGAGAATTATTATTCTCACATAACCTTAACCAATATTGATTTACATATTTAGGTAGGGATATAGGAAATAATCTCCAAGAAAAGTACCATGTTTTAAACCACTAAAGAAAAGTAGTGGGAGAAGATTCTTCATTTAAAGTGAACCTAAGAAACCAGCTATGCTTTCTTGCTTTGTTTTCAAATAAAAGCAAGTTTTCCCATGCAGCCATATAATCAAATAAGTATATAGCTGAGGAAATATTCTTTGTCTCTAATTTTCTTTTGACGGTATAAATCCACACCCCATTCTTCAGGCTTCATTACTTTATAAATAATGATTTTTGAATAAGCCCATTCTGACCCTGCATGAATCCAAGGTTTATGTGAAATAGATTTTGTGTCCACAAGAATAAAATATTCTTGGGTTCCAATTCAGGAGGAAGATGATTATTGAGATAAAAAGGGGCTATCTCATATGTTGCTAAATTAGCATACCTCTTTTCAATTGGTGCTATCTTTTTATAAGATCGTGGAATATACGGATATTTAAAATCCTTGCTATTACAAGGAATAGCAAACTCATAAGTTTAATCACATAAGAAGTCTTTATCAGTCTCCTCAATATTTGGAGTAGAGAAATTTCTTTTTGCAGGAGAAGTAGTCTAAGAAGTCATAACACCTTTCCCTTTAGGATTCCTGCAAAAATTCTCTAGTTAGAAAGTCAGGCAAAGAATTAGAATCCCCTTTAATGAACTCTATATCAAATTCAAAGACAGAAAGGATTCCCTGCCATCTAGCAAATATTTGTTTAGATGCTATGTTTTTAACATCTTTCAATAAAATATCATTCATAGATTTACAATCAATTCTTAATAAAAAAAATTTATTTAACAAGTCAAATTCAAATTTTGTGATGCACAACACTATAAATAGCATTTTCTTTTTGATGGTGGAATAATTTTGTTGAGCACCTTTCCAAGTTCCATAAACAAATCTAACTAGTTGCTATTTATTAGAAATTCTTTGTTCAAGAATTCCTCCATATCCTAACTCAGAAGCATCAATTTCAACTAGTTTAAAAGCTTCTGGGTGAGGTATACATAAGCAAGGCAGTTGTTTAATTCTCTGCTTTATTCTTTTTACTGCTTTAGTGAAGTCATTGTTCCACTCAGGAGGGTTCTTTTTTAACCTTGCAAATAATAATTTGCAATCTAGGGCTAGTCTTTATAGAATTCTCCCACATATTTAGACTACCTAGAAATCTTTGCAGTTGTTGTTTTTCCCTTAGTTCATTAGGAAACTTATCTGCAAATTGAATTACTCTATCAATAGGAATTATTGACCCTTTTGAAATATTGTGTCCTAGAACATGAATAGCAGTTTAGAATATTTTTACCTTTTGAGCTGAAACTACTAGTCCCGCTTTCATGACAATATTCAAAAATATATTAAGATGTTTAAAGTGTTTTTCTATCGAAGGAGAGAATGCTAAGACATCATCACTATAAACAATTATAAATTCATGATAAGAATTAAAAATATCATTCATAATATGTTGAAATTCATATGGAGGATTCTTTAGTCCAAATGGCATAACATTCCATTCATAATGCCCCAAAGGTATTGTAAAATCAGTTTTGTACCTATCATGTTCAGCTATTTGAATATGCCAATATCCTGATTTCATATCAAATTTGGAAAATATTTTGGCATTATAAAGTTTGTTAAGCAAATCCTTTTTATTATTAGGGATTGGGTACCTAATCCATCTTAAAGTTTTATTTAAAGGTTTGTAATTTATTACTAACCTTGGAACTCCTCTTTCTAATTCAGCAGCATTTTCTATATAAATGCTGGACAGCTCCAAGGACTATAACTCTTCTTATTAATCCATTTTTTAGTAATTCTTCAATTTCTTTTTTGCAAATTTCTAGGACCCATGGCAATAGGTCTAGCCTTAGTTAGAATTTGTTTTTCAGAGAAATCTAGCTCATAAGGCAATTCTATTATATTTTGTTTCCTATTCTAGAAAGCATTAGGTATTTCAGCACAATTTTTTTTTCTATTTTATTTTGAAATTTTTTTAATTTCTTCTTTTAACTTTGATGACTTTAGTTGTTCTTCAATTCTTTTATATTCTATCTCTTCTTTTAAAGAAATGAGGAAATTTTCTTTTCTTTTTATAGTATCTTTCATAAGATTGTTTTCATGAATTCTAGGTTCTTCAACAAATTCAATTTAATTTGTCTACCTTTATTATGTTTTCTACCCCGCATTCATCAATCCTATATATATGGAATAACTTATGTAGGAAATGATTTCCTAATATAACTCCTTGAGCTAGGCCTTTAACTAATACAACGAGTAGATGAAAGCAAACCTTGTTATTGCGGACAGCAGCATTGGATAATTTGTAGTCTTTATATAGACGATTTCCATCAGCAGCATGAAGGATTTGAGTAGTCTTTTGAAAGTACTTTGAGGGTACTAATCCTTCGTTTATGTAATTCAAATCTGCTCTTGAATCCATAACTAATTCTACATCATAAACCCATCCTTCTGGATCATTTAGGATATTAATAGATCTTTCATTAGGTTCTTGTATTATTATACCTTTTCCATATTTTTAGGTTCATGATCTTTTATTTATTTCGATGATTCCCACAAAAGATCTTGAAACTAATATTCATCCGATTCTTCTAAAACTGAAACTCTTTGTTTTAGAATTTTTACTTCTTCTTTTATTTCATTTATGTCCATTTTTAGATCAGCTATTGTCAGTTCTTTTGAAGAAGTGGTAACAGATTTTACTTGTTCAATAATATTCTTAAAAGAATAAGAATCCATCTTTTACACTTCCTTTAATTCCTGAATTTTTACCCTTAGAAGACAATTGGATATAATTTTCAAGTTGTATTCTTCTTTCTTCCGAGTCTTGAATATCTATTAAGTCTAGAATCAGACTTTCTTCCTTAGAAAGCACATTAAGACTTAAGTTATTTAATCCTATAGATTTCAGGATTTTATCACAATCAAATCTACACAAGGATTTCTTTAATCCTCCATCTATTTGGAGGGCATTTATCTTCTTAACTTTGCATTTTTTTTTTTTAAATGTCCTACTTTTCCACATTTATAGCAGATAGGAACTTTTTTATATTTAGTTTCCTTAATTACAAGTGTTCTACTAGGTTCGTAATAACCTGTTCTTTGCTTTTCATTCTTTTTGTAAGGTTTTCTCTTATAGGGTTTTATTAGAGAATTTCTTCTGAAATTTATGAGTTTTTTTAGAAACTACCTCTGATGCTAATTCACCATAAGTGTAACTGCTATAGGGTATATTACCACCATGTTTATCTTTCAATTTATTTCTTATTTTATTAGCAAACAGAGTTAGTAGACCAACTAAGAATTTTCTTTCCAAAAGTTAGCTTGACTA